>APFE030344242.1:0-11461 GCA_000404065.3 Pinus taeda | reverse complement strand
CAGATCTGGTGGGGGTTTGATGGTGGCCGTGTCTGGTGACTTAAGTTCAAGATTCCATTCCTTCAAAATGCATCGCTCCTGATGGCTTTCTGGCCAATCCTCTTCATTCCATGCTCTAATGGCCAGAGTTTCTTGAATGTTTTTTTTTAGATTAATCCAGAGGTCATCTATAGATCTGGAAGTGCTATTGAAGATTTTGTGGTTACGTTCTTTCGAGAGGGTCCAATATAGAAAGCCAGGTAGGATGTTCCATAAGGAATTGAGGATCCTGCTTTTAAACGGATTTTTGGCCCAGGTTCTTATATTTGCTGTTATATCCTCCATCCTGGGGTGTGCCTTCATGTTGCAGTGTTCGACTTTCTCCCAGATTTGCTTTGCTAATGGGCATTCTTCCAGTAGATGATAGATAGTCTCACAATTTACGTTGCAGTTTAGGCATCTGGATGGCCCTATAAAACCTCTTTTGATTAGATTGTCCCAGGTAACAATGCATTTTTTGCTGAGTAGCCATAGAAAGGTGGAGATTTTGGGCCATAACTCTGCTTGCCAAACTTTTTCCCAGAGTTGATCTTTATCCGCTTGGAGGTTGGAATAGCGCAGGTGATGAGCTTCTTTCGTTGTGAAAGTACCTTTGGTTGTGTAGCCCCATCTGAGCTTGTCCTGTTGTAGGGAGAGGCGAATTTTCCTATTGTTGAGTTCCTGATCAATGTCTGTATATTCTTCTCCCTGCCAGTCTATTTGCCATAGTCTTGCCGGTTTCCATGTTTGAAAGTCATGGGTTGGAGAGGGCTGCCAGTATTGATGAACCAGAGGGATGCTTCCTTGATTCATTTGGATCTGCCATAGAGGTTTGTGGAATAAATTGGCTAGTTTGGGAAGTTGCTGCCAAGAGTCTTCCCAGAATCTGGCGGCTTTACCTGAATGAATTTCCCAAAAACTATGTTCTTGTATGAAGCTACTTTGCTTTTTTGTGTTGTTCCAAATAAGTGATCCTTGCGAAGTTGGGTTGATTCGGATGAGGTCATTCCATTGGCTGCCTCTGGCATATTTGGCTTGCCATAGTTGGGTCCAGGGGGTATTGGGCTTGGTGACCCAGTTCCACTAGATTTTAGCTCCCATGGTGTTGTTGCTTTGCAGCGGATCCTGAAGACCTAGCCCACCTTCTGATTTAGTTTTGCAAACCTCTTTCCATTTGACTAGAGCCCACTTCCTGTTCATGCTTGTAGATCCCTAGAGAAAGTTTCTCTGGAGATTGCGTATAGCTTTTAGAACACCTTTTGGAGCTGCTAAGATGGAAAAGAGATAAAGCGGCATAGCTTGTAAGACTGATTTGATGAGAACGAGCCTATCTGCCAGATTTAGAGCTCTGAAAGTCCATGAAGAAAGCTTTCAATCTAATTTGTCCAGCAGTGATCTCCAGGATACCTGCTTGATTGCTGAATCAGAAAGGGGAGCGCCCAGGTATTTAGAGGGCAGGTGGGAGATTGTGAATCCCAGTATTCGGGCTATGGTCCTTTGCGTTGAGGGGGGAGTATTGAAGAAAAAGAGTTGGGATTTTGCAGCGTTAATGGAAGTGCCAGAGGCTTCAGAAAAAAGGGACAGAAGTGAGTTGAAAGCAGAGGCTTCTTTAACTGAAGGATGTGCAAAAAGCATAGTGTCATCAACAAATTGCTGATGCGTTTGAGGAGCACGACCATGAAGGGGTATGCCTTTGAGAACTTGGGAGGAAACAGCTGATCTGAGCAGCCTGCTAAGGCCTTCAGCCATGAGAACGAAGAGGAACGGAGATAAGGGGTCCCCCTGCCTGATACCACGTGTGGGGTAAAAAGGAGGTGAGGGTGAACCATTCAAAAGGACTGAGAAACTGGGTGATGTAATGAGGCTCATGATCCATCTTGTCCAAGTTGCATTGAAGCCAAATGCGAGCAGCATTTTGTGAATATAATTCCAACTTAACTTGTCAAAATCTTTGGAAAGATCTAGTTTGAGAAGCATACCTGGTTTCTTGGGCATCTTTAATGAGTGTATGACTTCATTTGATAAGATTATTCTGTCCATAATCTGCCTGCCTTCAACATACCCCGTCTGTTCTGGAGATATGAGCAGGGGTAATAGCGGTTTGAGGCGGTTTGAGATGACTTTTGAGATAAGTTTGTAAATAACATTACAAAGCGCTATTGGCCTGTACTTCTCAGGTTTGTTTGATGCCGCTTCTTTGGGCACCAAGGCAATGAAGGTTGAGTTTAAGGCCAGGAGGACCCAGTGCATGCTACGGGATTCTTCCACCAGCTCCCATACTTCAGTTTTGATGAGTTCCCAGAATTCGTGGAAGAAATTGGCTGTGAATCCGTCTGGCCCGGGTGCTTTGCCATCTTTGAGCTGAGCCATTGCCTCTTCTACTTCCTTTATTGAAACTGGCTGGAGCAGCTGAGTATTGTGATCCTCATTGATAAGTTTAGGAATGTGCTGTGTGATTTCCCGGATTGCCTCGTCCCTATTACCGCTGGGTTCCTTTAGAATATCCTTGAAGTATCCAGTGAATTCTTTCTCCATATCTTCATGAGCCTCTACTCTTTCACCTTGCTGGTTTTCGACAAAGATAATTTTATTGTGCATGCGCCTTTGGATGGTGGATTTGTGGAAGAATTTTGTATTTTTCTCACCTTCTTTAAGCCAGCTTATTCTGGACTTTTGCCGCCATAGAATTTCCTCTTGTTTTTGACGTTCCTCAATTTGATTCCAGAGGATTTGCTCCTGTTGGATTTGCTCTTCTGTGCGTCCTTCCAAAATGAAAGTTTGTTGCAGTGCTTTCATTTGCTGTTCCAGTTTCTGTCTGCTTTCCTGTATGTTTCCAAAATGATTTCTGTTCCATATTTTGAGAGTTTGCTTCAGATTTTTCAGTTTTTGCTGGAACTAATACATCTTGGCTCCTGCCGGCGGGATGAAAGATTTCCAGGCTTGATTTACTACTTCGTTGAATTTGGTATCTAAGAGCCAAAAGGCTTCGAATCGGAAGGGTCTATTGCTACAGTTGCTTGGTCGGGACCAGTGGAGAAGAATGGGCCAGTGGTCTGAGCCTCCTTGTGGGATAATGGTTGCACTGAAATCGCCTCCGAGGTGGATAGCATTGTCTGAAATTAAAAGCCGATCTAGTCGTGAGGCAATATAGTGAGCTCCTTTACGCCTGTTCAACCATGTATGTATACCATTAGAGGTAGATATGTCCATTAGCCGGTTGTTTTGTATAATATGTTTGAAGCCACTGCTATCACTGTCGAGCCTGGTGCGCCCCCCTTGTTTCTCTTCCATAGATTTTATTATGTTGAAATCGCCTCCTCCTATCCATAAAGGGAAGCGTCTTTGTTCATTGAGGAGGGAGATCGTTTCCAAGAGGTCCAATTTTTGCTGAATTGTTTGCGGGAAGTAAACATTAGTGAGATGCCCATGGATTTGGGTTCCAATGAGGTGGAATGTTGCCTGTATGAGATGCAGAGTGGCGTGAAAATTGTCCAGAGATACGATCTGTGTGTTCCATAGAATGGCTAGACCGCCAGAAGCCCCTGATGCATCTACTGAGATTGAACTGCTGCCTGCCCATGCTTTATTGCTGAATCTATCTATTGTCGTGCTGTTGCATTTTGTTTCCTGAAGAAAGACTATTGCTGGTTTTTCTTGCATTATTAAATTTTTTATCATTCTGTGTTTCGAGGGACTGTTGAGTCCTCTTACATTCCATGAGATGAGCTTCATGGAGATTGAGCTTTGGGTTTGTAAAACTTGGTCATCTTGGGGAATTGCCCCGAATCCATGAGTAGTTCTCCAACTACTATTGTTCTCTGTAGATCTGTTTTTCTGCCTCGTTTCTTTGTTTCTTTAAGGATTTTCCTTCCATCCCATTGACTTCCTCCTTGGATGCCCAGACTTTTATGATGCTGAACCCTTGTTAGGACTCCTTCAATTTTATCTATTTGCCAAGGAGGGATTGAGGTGTACTCTTTTTGCTGGCACGCTGTTTCCAATTTGGAGATATCAAGCTTGGAGATGTTGAACTCTTCTAGATCTACATCTTCGCGATCTTCCTCCATGTTAGTAGAGGCTGTAATGGTTTCTTCCATTGCTTCTTCATGAAGGCTTAAGGCTAAGGCTACATCAAGATCCATTTCTGAAGCCTGTGTGGTCTCATTCAACAGAGTTTTCCCCTTGGAAGAGTGTGGGAGACCAAGCTCTGAAGCGGAGACTTATTTTTCAGCAGAGGGAGGGTCAACACTTTTGGAGGAGGCTGGATCAGAGGAAGAAGGGGGAGTGACGCGATTGGGGATGGGCGGGGATGGGTGCAAAGAATCAGGGTTAGCGGCATTGGGGCTGGATTGAGGATCAAAAGAGTCTAAGGCAGAAAAGCGCTTATTGGGGTTCGCCTTTGAGGCTTGAGGTGGAGGCGGATTTGCTTGGTTTTTCCTTGCATGACGACGGTGGTTGAGAATTTTTGTAAAGCCTTCTGGGTTAGTGGTGGTTTCATTGGGGGAAGACTTGGGCTGCACATTTAATGGACAATCACGGAAGAGGTGGCCATGTTTATGACATTTCCTATAGCGAAAAGGGATATGCTCATAGTCTAAAGTCTGCTTCCATTCAAAGTCATCGTGAAAGAGACTTACCGTAGCTGCTAGGGTCTTGGTTAGGTGCATTTGAACGCAGATCCTAGCATATGAGGTGTATTTGCGCGTCTTGGTTTCAGTTGCAACTTTGATGAAGGTCCCCAACTTGTTGCCTATGCCCGCCAGTGTTTCTTCTCTCCAGTACTCCACGGGAAGGGAGTACATTCTGATCCATACAGGGGCCCAGCTGAAGTCCTCTTTATCAGGATTGAATCGGGGCTTCCATTCCGTGAGATACAAGCCTGAAGAGTTGAAGAAGTACGGTCCGCCATCAAATATTCTGGTTTTGTCTTCTAGACAATTGAAAATGGCTGTGAAGAAGCCCTTTAGGCCAAGTTGTAGAGTCACTTGTCCTTTGGGCTTCCATTTTGAAGCGATCCATCCTTGTAGGGCTTTTTCGGTGGGCCAGAATCCCAAGAAATTTCCAATGAGTGCGTGGTCCTGCATGTATTGGATTTTCTCATTGATGTGGTGGCTTGGCAGTTCGATCTTGATCGATTATGCTGCTTTTGGAATACAGGTTGCAGAGGTAACTTTAGTCTGAGCTGCTTTCGTTGTATTGTGCCTGCTATAGCTTGCGTCGTCTTCTATATTTTGATCTGGGTCCGGCTGTTCTTTTTGCATCCGTGAGTTGTCTTTTTCCGATTCTGGGTCTGCGTTTGCATGGAGCAGATTCTCTGTCGGTTTCTTCTTGTCATTGATGGGCTTGTCCAGTGGAGGGGAGGCAGAGCGCTCCCCTCCTGCAGCTGACGCCATAGGATTGTCAGTGACCAAGCCTGCAGTGGCTTACACAGATGCTCACGGCGGCGCTTAGGGTTTCCTGCTGCGTTTTTTTACTGTTGAATGTGTTTGCTCAGGAGGTCATCGCCGTTCAACTTTTATTAAATGTTAATAATTATATCTTTAATTGTTATTAACTATTAGAAGTATTTTCTAATAATGTATAACTTTTTAATATATCAATATTATGTGTAATATTGTATTTCATTAAATGAATAAATATCCAATGCCATAAACCTAAATCTTGTATAGAGTGTATATTACTAAACATCCATTTTATTAAGTTTATTTTACTAATAATAGATTTATTGAGTGTGATTTCGTATATTAGTTAATATTATATGGTGGAATTATGTTTTAATATGTTAATTTTTATTTAAAAATATAGAATCTTAATACTTATTATTTTAATTAATTACATTTTTTAATATTTGTAATAAAATTTATCAATGTATTATTATTGGGTTATTCAAAGAAACCAAACCTTTTTTATAAAAAAATCTTCAATCACTCATAGCAAAGAGTTGTTTACTTCCATCTTTATAAGATAAGTATGTACCTGGGTTAGTTTTAATTAAATATTAATTTAAAACTCAAAACCTAAATTTGAAACTAATTTCACTATTTTTAATTAAACCTTAATTTAAAACTCAAAACCTTAATTTGAAACTCAATCGTGCACTATGTTAGTTATTATTTAACAAGTGGATTGCATTGCAATTCTATTACATAACAATTTTTCAAGAAGAGTTGTAGCATATGTTGGCTAAATTCTCATAGGAAACTTTACGTCAATAAAAAACTCAAAACCTAGAATTGAAACTCATTCGTGCATTGTTTGAGCTATTCTTTAACAATTGTACTACATTGCAATTCTATTGCACTACAATTTTGCAGAAAGAGTTGTAGTCTACATTAGGTAAATTCTCACAACAAACTTCAACTAGAACCATTTGGAAGAACATAAGACCATTGTTACATGTGGTCATAAGCATATTAAACTTTCTTTTATTAATACTATTTTAAATTTATTTTATTAATAATAAAAATAATAGTTTTATAAACCTTATCTAAAGTTTATTGTAGTTTTAATATTTGTATTTGTAATTAAAAATACATTAATATGAGTACTAGTATAAAATATATATTTTTAATATTAAACTAAATTTTATAAAATCTATATAAAGTTTAAAAAATATAACATTTCAAGTTATATTTACATATTCAATAAAAAAAGATGAACATAATTTAATTGGGAATGTTGTGTGATAATTAAATTAAAACTTAATATGTTTAATTATTCACAAGTTCAAGCCATATAATATAATAACCAATGATGTGTTGTATCACATTTGATTCACCGTTACCCAATGAGACCTCATTGGATAGAAAGCCTCATTCGCATAGAGTAATATTTTCCGGTGTCTCACCTCCTCCTCTAGATGAATGTTTTCGTGTCTGTTCCGAAGAGTATTCAAGTTCTACTCTATTACCTCTCAAAATTATGGGCGTGACATCTCCCCTCCTAACATCCCATATAGGGAGAATTGGGCCAATGTTGATTGTAATTAATTATGGGATAAATAATAAAATAAATGAAACTAACATTTAAAAACTATGAATCAATTTTTTTTCAATTTCTTGCTTATTAAGAGTACTTTTTAATTTTTGAATGGATTGGACATTTTTTAACTCCTAGGATTTCCGTGTAATTCTTGACCAAATGAATTCTTCAATCTTCATTTTCCACTTCATCTTGTACATTATGTCACTTCACACTACTTAATATTCGTTGAGATGTGGGTGTTTAAGATCCCAAAATTTGAAATATAACAAGATATTTGAGATTTTTTCCACAATTTATTGAAGTGTAGACTAGATGTTTCTCACTTACGTTTAGTCCCAAAATCCTTTAGTCTAGAACAAAGTAAAAATAAATTATATGCACCTTTGAATAACCATTATGTGTCTTTCAAGACAACTACATAATCATTATGATTTCTCCACTTTGTCCACTGTGGAACAATCGAGATAGATGAAAAGAAAATATAATGAACCAATCTGGATGAGAAACCTTGAAGGTCATACTTTTCTCTCAGGAATTCATGAGTCCAACCATGGCATAAGACCCATAATACCTTATTATTTTAGTATTTTTTACATACAATAAACAAACAATTGTTAGAGAGAACTATTCCACCATTCAAGTTGAAGTTCAATTTTTAGTTACCTATTCATAAATTTTACCTACCACAGAACTGTATATTTATTCATAAACAATCCTAGATTTTACCTTCATATGTAGACATAGGCTTCCTAATTTCAACTTTATTTATATCTCTTGAAAACCTAAAATGACACAGCTAGTCCAAAAAAGTATATTTCTTTAATTATCAATTAATTCCAAAACATGTAATTAATATTTCATTCACAAAATATACACAATTCAAATATCTTACACAAGTACTTGAAGGACTAAATTCTTATCTATTTCCTTTCAGAAATAATCAATAGGCTTCCACGTTCCTCCTAGCGTTGAACTGACTTGTGTAAATAGTTTTGCATGAGCTCTCCCTCTAACTATTAGGTAAAAGTAGGAATATTATTGGAGTTGTTTACCCAAAAAAACCTATGTAGCATCCTGTAAACCATTTTTTGAGTTTACGAGTCATTATCTCCCACTAGTAAGTTTTATCTATATATCGGATTTATCTCCCACAATATCTTGTTCAAATTCTACCACATGGTATTTCTATAGAACCCTCTAATTATCAAGGTGGTCTTCAATATTTGTTTAATATTTTAATTTCTTGTTTCTTTTCTTCCAGAAACACAAAATCAATCCAAGACAAAACTATATTTAGCTTTTCTTCCTTTTTTTTTCTTTCCCATTAGGCATAACTAACTTCAATTGTTTCTCGTGACAGTTAGAGGTTGATCTCTCATGTTAGCATGTTAACATATTTATGAGAAGATTAATTTTCTAAGATAAATTCTCATTCATTATTCTTATTGTTTTGTTAGAAAATAAAACATATTCCAACACATGTACTTTTTATTTCCCAAAAATAAATAAAAGTCACAAAATATCTCTTTCCAAGTGTATTAAAAAAATGTTGCTACATGAATTATTTTTGTAAATGATACAACTCAACAAATATTTGGCTTTCAACATAAGAAAAGATAAGTATAGAACATTCTCAAGATTTCTTATGGGTAAATTATTATCCAAATGATACTAAATGTGCCTAAAATCAAGAAAATGAGAATGATCAAACATTATAGAACAAAGAAGTGAAGTGTAACACCGCTCGGTAAAGATGGTGAATGTTTTGTTTTACCACAAATGACTCGATAAATTGTGGGCCAATTGAAGGCCTAGGTAAATGGTAAAAGATAAAATATAATTTTTTGTTATTGAATTTACTTTTGTAAATAAGATAACCCATTGGAAGCCATAAAATCATGAGAAAAGTGCTAAAATAGCATTTCATCTACCAGAAAGTTATAAAACAATTACATGAGAATTATTCCTCTACCTAGAGATAAATAACCTCAGTTGGGACAAGGAAGCCAAGAGGGGAGAGGGAAGAAAACTTAAGGCAAACATGAAGACTTGGTACCTGGTTAGAGAAGGTCCAAGTGAGGAGAATGAAGTTGTAAGCTTATGAAGTTGCAACAAGATGTTATTGTAAGTAGGCAGGATGTTGCCAAGAATGGGTTATTGAGTGGAATCCAAAATGAGATCTATGTGCTCAAATTAGCCCTGAGATTAGACCTGGTGGTGTTAGAGAAGGTGTAGGGTTCGGCTTGTTATGGTCACTAATCAACTAATTGTCTAGAGATAAAACTAGGTTGGGGGAGAAATGAACCTATTTTCATTTATCATTAGTTGGGTGGAGCACTCTTATCCGTGTGATTTTGTGGCTGAAAAAGACAAACAATAAAGATAATTATCGACTAACAATTTACCTTTATAATCAGTTGGGTGGAGCACTCTCATCCCTGTGATTTTGTGGTTGAACAAGACAATGAATAAAGATAACTATCGACTCACTATTTATGACGGACTGCTTTCCAACTTGTTAAGCTAGTAATATTTATTGTGATTTGTTCATGTAAAATTTATTGTAAGTTTTATGTTTAAAAAAATGGGTAAAGCTGGTTAATTCCAGGCCAAACTACATAACAGTAGCCTACAATGGTATTGCCTTTGTTTTTTGAAAGTGATCTGGAATACCATAGAGGGTCCTAGGAATAGGATCCGTTAAGAATAGTTTCCAAATTTGTTATGGAAAAATAACAGAATTAGTAAGCACATAATTTATAAGAATAGAGTGTAAGTATTCAATTATTTTCAAGTATTAGGTGTATGAGCATACTTCACTTACATTGTAAATGGTTGCAGAAGATGATGATGATATGGGTTGTAGTCTAAACATATGATAACTTAAGTGGAATAAACTAAAATTAATACATCGGTTTCAAAATCATATAAAAAGAAAAGGAACATTTAGTATTGGCAAGAAATGTCGAATATGGGAAACTTATGCCTCATAGAGTTTCTTGGGTAGGGAGACTTTCAAATCAGATAAACAAAGATATTAGTGGAGCTATTAATGTAGAAATGTCATGAAATTTCCATACATAATCCATGTCTATAATCTGCAATTGAAGTGAAACATTTCACAGTCGAAAGAATGAATCAAATACATGTAGAAAGTGAGGTGAATAGACCATGAAAATCATCGAAATGTTGTTTTCCAGCTCGGCAACTATACATATATTACATAAAGAAACAACATCAGTTGACCCAAATCATTTATCTCAACACAAATTTGAGTCTCATAAGAGGAATATATACAATGCAGTTAAACAGAAAAACCTCGCTACCACATTAAAACCTAAATCACTAAGAATATGTTGTGACACACTGTTCCTTAAATAATTATAAATATAATGTAAACTGCTATAGGGAATATGAAAGATTCTCAATTTTGCATAAAACTCAATGTCTAAAAAATAAGAAATAATGGTGCATGATGGAAATGAAACAATCCAAGCTCGTAATTTTTTCTAAATTATAAATAAAACATTAGTGTCTCTGTGTCAAATACAAAATTAAAATTCCATAAATTCGAGCAGATTGGTATGAAAGAATCCCTGTGTCACTCAGTGTAATTTGGTGCACCTAAATAAGAAGCAATTTATTGTAAGATGAGAAAGAAATTGGCTCCATTGAATATGATGCAGAGTACAATGTTAAACCTTGTACCTGGATTTGAAAAGTATCTATAGCAGTGAGAAGAAAAAAAGAATTATAACCTAAAGAATGAGATAGAAATTGTAATGTGACCTTAACTATAGAGATAAAGGCCCATTAACTACTTGAAGTATGGAAGAAACCCCCAACTCTTTTCTAAGACTTCGCATCTAGAGAGGGGAGTAGCATAAGAAAATTGTAGCTTAGCAAAACAAAACAAAAAAGGATTGGAATTTGTAGCAACTAGTAAAATCCAGTGCATGAGGGTACCTAATAAGTGGAAGGTGTTGAGAAGATGACTCTAATATGTTATAATCAATATCCAACCAAACCTAACGATGACTCCTACATATTTGACAAGGTTATTGTTAACTAAGGTACACAGATAATATAACAAAGAAGTAAAAAAAAACATATAACAAGGATATTCTCTTCCCTACATCTGTTGCAGTGAGTTTGGCGAACTCTGGGAATTGAAATGAAAGAAGTTGTCAATTGAGTAAAAACTGGATTACCTATTAAATCAAAAAGGAAATTGTGAGAAACAAAGGAATAAGCACTTCTTAAATTATCTAAAACAAAATTTTAGGAAAAACTTGTCTTGGCTTACCTGAGTCTGGTGGCCATTTCATTGAAAAAGGAATAATTAGCTGTACACCTCCAACAAAGAAAATCCATTCTGATCTTGGTTGTCAAGAACTAGAAAGTATGGAAACATAAACAATATAATAGTCTAAAGTTACTTGTTGACATGAAGACATGC
>APFE030344239.1:0-10497 GCA_000404065.3 Pinus taeda | reverse complement strand
ACTGACGATGGATTGGTAGCATTAACCCCAAAGATGGATGGTGTGACAGACCAATGGTGATGACCAGTGAACGAAACAACCCAACCCAGCATGGATGCGGAAGGAAAGTGTCAAGTTCAAGAGCGACTTGCTACCAATAAAGTTTCTTCAAGTTTTCCTCCCAATTTTCCCCAGTCATTACTAACCAATACCTTTTTATTTTTGTCCAGCTTGAGGAGGATAACATATGCTTGTTCTATAATCCACCCTTTGGGCGAACCTGTCGCTATATTTTAGCGAGCCTAGCGATAGTGAAACTTGTTCTCGTCCATTGGGACGAGTTTGTCGCTATTAGGTTTTAACGAGTTTAACGACAAATATAACTTGGTCCCTTCCAATTTTAGAGAGTCTGAAAGAAACAGAAAGGAGACTCCAAAGATTCTTTTTCGTTGTATAATCCCTCAAGTCTGAAAAAGCGTAAAATAATACAAAAGGGATGAACTTTCGATAGTTTTAACGAGCCGAACAAAGCAAGCGCTCGATCTTTTTGTGTAATAATCCCTCAGGTCCAAAAATATTAAAATCTAGAGGAGGGATAGCACTTCCGATGCCTTTAACGAGCCGGAGAGGCCAATCGCTCAGAAATCTTTTCATATTTTATGAGTCAGGTGAAAAGAGCTTAAAGAAGACTCGTTTTTGAGGAACAGGTGATGGTTCCACATAGCAGCTGATTCCTGGTAAGACTTGGAATTTTCCAATCACGGCAGTGTCACAAGGATGGCTAACAGAATCACTCTTCGCAGATGTTCCTTGAATGGGTAAACAATCATATGGGGGTGAATGATCAACTAAAAATAGAGTGGAGGTGATGGTGAGAACACGACGAAGGATCAAAAGCTGGAGATAAGGCATTCATAATGGTTATTTACCGGTTCATTTTTTAATGAGCTTAAATGTTGGGGGAAACATTTGCTCATGACTTATGTGTATTTTTTAACAAGCTTGAAATATGCGCTAAAATTTCTCGTGGAGGGTTTATTTTTTAATGAGCTTGAACTCTGCGACAACATTGCTTGCTAGTCATATGATAAGAAATGTCTCATTCAAAATGATGTTTTGAAGTGGCTTACATCTCTCAAGCTTTGCCATGGATCCTTTCTTTGTGCAAGTTAGGAAATGACTAGCCTTACGGGTTTAAAGGGTTAGAGGTCCTAAAAATTTTAAAAAATAAATAGCCACTCTTCACTTGCACGCGGAAAGGTTTTCATGCCCCCAGGTATAGCGAAAAATTTCCAGGTTACAAAGAAAGCTCTATCCACGTAGCAGATAAAATTCTTCCTCGGTGATGTCTATCGAAACAAACAAAGGTGAATGGCGTAGATGCATTCCACGCACATAACTTTAATGAAGGTATCTTATTCCAGCCTGTTACCATTTTCCTGTGAGGACGGGTTCTCCAGACTAGTCATATATCCCTTGCGGAAATCCACTCTATACCTAAGGTTTCCTTGTCGAAACAGACGAGGGTGCATGCCCCCTGGGTTTTAGTCACACCTTCCTAAATCACTTGCGCTCATTAGGTGGATGGACTGGAGACCGATGAGACATTTCTTACCTAAAAAGACCATTTAGGGATGGCATTTGACTATTTGCGATGTGTGAACCGGGGAATGACATTTGGTCCACGAGCTTGACCATTCTACCTTCGTGCGGAAAACACATTACTCTAAAGAGTGAGGAGAGGATGGCTCACATGCAATAGATATAGTCACGTCCAAGGAGTAGATTATAGTCTAGAGGTCCTTGAACTACCATAACGTTCATGTGAACAATTTTCCTTCTCAAAGTAATGGGCACATTTGGAAGGATCCCTAAAGGTCGACTGGTTCCATTGTCGAAGCCTGTCAGATTTCTCATTTCAGACAAAAGCGATGGCAACCAAGCGCTTTTCCAAGAAGTTGAGGAAAGGATACTCACAGAAGCCCCTTCATCAATGATGTACAACCATGACCATTCTATAAGCTTTTTAACAATGATTCTGAATGGTACACTGGCTAGTAAACGGGGTCTGCCTAGTAGATTTTCAGTCGAAGGAAACGACTAGGTTGCTTGGTGGTGGGACTGAATAAATAGCCGGATATTGACTCTGATAACTTCCTTCCTACGATAAAGGAACGGGAGGACTGCCCCCAAGTTCATCGGAGTCTGTGTTGATGAAAAGAATTTGAACGATGTCGTTCTCTTTCTCTTCAGTGACGGTATCATTCGAATATGAACACTCTAAAGGCAAGACCGGGTCAACTGCCATATCGACCCTTTGACTTTTGCCTGGTATGGATTCAAAGGGTTCATTTTCAATGATAGATGCTTCAGCTGACCACAATGATGGGCCAACCGTATTTTCAACCGGTGGAGGAGTTGGCAAGAGTTTTTTATATCCATGAGGAAGTCATAGCGGTGAAACTGGACGATCATCCAAAATTCTTTTGCCCTTGTCAAGGAAGGGACAATGGTGGATGACATGATTATCTTAACACAACTTACAAGGAAATTTGGGATTCCTTCTTTGTCCATGTGCTTCACTTTCACTGGTTGATGGTGAGCATTCAACATGATCGCCAGAGGTTGACGCTACCGAATTGTGCAAACGAGGAGACCAGTCCCTTAAGATCCGAGGGATGTAGGGACAATCTCAGGGATAGTGGTATCCATTGCAAATGACACAAGGAGATTTAGGTTTCGACTATGCAGTGTGAGGATTTTCGCTAGACGACACTTGGTCACTCCCTTTCGATTTTGGTTCCTTCTTCTTCTGTTCCTTTTTCTCTTTCTACTTCTTCTTCTCAGTTACTTGAGCGATATATTGGCTTTATCAAGCAAAGAGGAAGGAGGAGAGGGAGAATCAAATGGAGTAGAAGGTTGGGAGGAAAATCTAGTGTCGTTTAGTTGCCGATTAGACTGTTCAGGAATTACGGGATTCTGAAGGACAGAGGTAGAGAAGAGCCAGACAAGCAAACCAATTGTCAATCTTGGAAGTGAAAAAGTGGTCATATGGGGTGGACCAACATCTCCCCTAGAGGAGAAGGGACTAGGATTTCATTCAAGGAGAAATACTTGGTTGGTAGACTCCATTTTCTCAACCTGGAGATCAACGGGGGAATCGGTGATGTTATTCCAATAAAATAAAATTTTATACACTTTGACACAACTTGTTTTTTCAATTTTAAAGAGTTGAGAAAAAACAAAAGATGACTCTAGTCGCCTTCGATTTTTATTGAGCCTGAAGTGACAAGTGCTCAGAGGACCTTTTCCTTTAAGGAGTCTAAAAAGGAGCAAAATGGACTTTACTGTAGATCTAGGGAGAGAGAATTACCAAACCAATTGCAAAACTGCAGAATGCTTTTTATGGTATGGCAGTCAATCTTCCCGAATGTTGTGTTCGTTGCATTACTATCGATAGGCCGGCAGACACGGCTTCCTAAGGATAAAGGATGCACCCTATTGTGGTCTCCCAATATATACTTGACAATACGTGGGAGCTCAAGTCCATACTGGCACTTTCCGTCTCAGAGTGGAGGAATCACCCAACCAACATTGAAAGCAACAGTTTCCAAGTTTTATGACGTCGCAATACGTCTCTAGCCTAGACCTCTAGATGTTGTGCGTTAAGTTTCAAAGCGTTGTTAGATTCATTGAATTCATGTTAAGTTGATCTTGCTTAAAAATTTTCCTTTTAGGTTCACCACGTGATGTATATATAATTCCTAAAATGTAAAATTAAGAGATAAACAAATGTTTTATCTTCTTTCAGCAATGAAAATCCTAGCTACTAAAGGGAAGAAAGTCAAGAATATTTTCTTCACAGAGCACAGAGCACACACTAAATGCACAGTCCTAAATCAGGCCAAGCAATCAAAAATGCAAATGCACATGCATGTATTTGTTTTCAGCCTTCTTAATGTGTGAATGACGTTTAGAAAGCTATGTGAAAAACTGAATTACTTTTAAAGGGACAATACTCAACAAAATTCTTTTTCAAAACGAAGTGAAAACAAGAGAGACACTTTGCAATTTTGAAATAGAAATTGCTTTTCGACACTTTAAAACTACTAATTCAAATCCTATGGAGCAGTAACTGTATAATCGACTATCAAGAATAATGGGATTACTTCCTAAAACTGAAAATGACAGCTACGACACTTTCAGATCTATAGACGACAGTTCGACTATGCTACGTTTTGTAAAAGAGAACTAAAAAGGATGCACAATACATAAAAACATTTATAGTTCTTTTCACTAAGGAGGTGGAATAATGCAAGAGAAGGGGGTTTTCATAGAAGTACACTGACTACAGACAACAAAACTCTTGAATAGGACTGAAAACAGTGAGAAAAATCCACAGTCTGAGGGTAAAGTTAACCCTCCCTGACCATCGCACCTATTATACAGTGAACTCAGTATGCAGCGCACCTACTGCACTTGGGAAGTGCGATGCATACAGACTGCCTTGAAGGTAGGTTGCGATGGTAGCAGTGCGAGACTTTGAACAAGATTTCTCTCATAGTTTGCAATCTAGTTCAGTTGTTTAGGCCGAATAAGTAAAGATCAGTGTATGTAAAACACAGGGGTGATCTAAGAGGTTACTAGAGCCACCACTTAGGGCAATTAGATTGCTTGCAGATCTATTGTTTAATTCATAAAAAAAACACGGAGATAGACTGAAGCAACATTGATCTACTTTGCATTTGTATAACAAATGGAGTTCAAAGGCTAGCTGGCTTGACTTCAGGCTCCGTTTGTAAATTTATAAAAAAAACAAGGATAGATAGGCTAACAAGTAATCTAGTCGCTCCACAGTGGAGTCGCCATTTTGTTATTTGGGAATAGTGTCCACTCGGATGTTGCTATTCCCACTAAGATGGGTGGCTATCTTAGAAACAAACAATCAAAGTCTACTATTGTTTCCTTTTATGAAAATAGATGAGAGGAGGACCAAGAAGACCAACCTGAGTCTTGCGTTTGATTTCCTCTCCTTCTTGATAGAGCTTCGTCGTTACTTCGTTGTCTGCCTAGCTTCAAAAGAACTTGTGGAATCACAACAACATACTACTATCCAAGAAACAAGGATCTAAATTCATAAATAATATAGGATCACATGTGTATTAACCATATACATGCGTATATAAATAAGTACACAAAAATATGGAAGGAAACAAGAATAGCTTTATTAAGATAAAAAGTAGCAAGAGGATTACAACCATGTGCTCTGACCCAACATCATCCTTCAGCTAGGAAGCCCTTCTTCACCTCAAGCAAAGCTTAGATCACCCAACACTATGAATGTAAACCAAAAAACCGACAAAACTTCTCTATAAGATACAAAATTCCACCCTTCGGATCTCTGTGATGAGGGATCCATATATAGATGATTACAGAGAGGTGAGTCATCTTCTGGGATCTTGATTAGTGTCCTCTCTCTGATAGGTCCTGCTTCGACTTGGGGAATGATGATCTCTTACTCATCCCTAGTCGAAAATAGAGAGGCAAGTGTCAGAGGGGAAGCTTCTGGAAGATTCCATGATCTTCCACCTCGCATTTTTGTCCCTACCATTTTTCCATTCCTGACCATCGCACCCTACAGAGGAGAAAATCAGTATGCATCGCACCTTGTACATTGTGAAGGTGATATGCATCACACCCTCTGCATTGAGCTTTTAGTATGGTCCAATTTTGACCATTTATGAGCAGTTTTCAGTGGAAAACTTCTGGGAAATGATGTAATCAGTTGACCTTGTTCCTTTAGGCAGTGAAGCAACACTTTTAGGGACTTAGGAGCCCTCAGTTTATGGAAATTTATGATTGGGGTTGAAGTGCCCAAAAATGTCTATAACAGATTGGTTCTTCTAATATATAATGATAATAGATGAATGATTTAATCTAAAAAGTAAAAATATGAACAACTATCCTATCCCGGGAAATTTCTGCTTTTAGTGTAAGTTTGATAATCTTTATCCACAAACAGGCATATTGATGACTCTATTGGTAAACAAAGACATTTATTCACGTGATAATTACTTTGTTCAAGTAGTTGAACAAAGTAATCATTAAAACATTATTACACTATCCCTTATATATCATTGACACAGATATGACTGAAAGAATAACACTCCTTAAACATTCAATAGTGAAAAATATAAGCATTGTTGTTAAAACACATATATATATCCAATGATAGCAATACTAAACAAATGACAATTCACATGAAAGAATGAAACAAAAGCATAGATAATAGTACCATATGTTATTTGGATCACTCCTGATATCAATCACATTCAAATTCCTTCTTCCAACTTAGAAACACCTTCACATCAAGGCAATAGTGCACATCCCATCAAATCTTTCTTCGTTAAAATTCAGAATACTAGCCCAGTCTTTATAAAAATATACCAGAAGCACAATAGTGCGACTTCCAGATTTGAGTTTATACAAAAACTGAGGACCCTTCTAAATGCATGAAAGGGCTATACATACTAATTTAGGCTAACTAATTTAAAAAAATAAAATGTTATTAATTGGTACAACTAAATCATGAGTATCTTCTCAACATAGGCTTGTTTGCAATCGGTAGCATGATTCATTGTTTCAGATGATCTCCCTTAGGCTTGAGCTGGCAGATATTACGCATCAGTTGCAATTATGGAGGATGAGTGAGTCGAGAATGCAGTTGGGTTGAGTATGTAGCATCGTGGATTTTGGGAATCATGCAACCGATCGCATTGATTAAACATTTAAGTGTGGCCCTTTGACTGTATGGTTTAACTAAGAAAAACCGAAAGGTATCCCGAGTTAAACTAAGGATGGCAGCAATTAATCTTCCATTCTTCTCCAATTCTTGATTCAATTTTTGTTCCAATGCTTTGGCTGATGGCAGTTTACATGGAGTGAACTGTGAAAATCATGTTAGATAGATAAGAGAGTCATTGATTAACTCAATTAAATTACTAGTAGATAATCTGCATCTTGAAGCTTCTTTCTCTACTTTCATTAATTGTGACTGCCATTCTAGGAAAAGGATTTCTTTGTGTGACTCTAAAATTTTAGGAAGATTCACGGCTTGCCCTTTGCTGGTGTCTTGCCAAGCAAGGAAGTTGGTTAGAGTCTCATCGGCCTGTTCCAAATCTTGCCTAATATCAGCTGATTTGTCAACTATTGATGCAGTAATCTCACAAAGGGGCTCAACAAGAGAAATGTTATGACATAGAAGTTTTATCAGTGTAACCAATTCTTTGTTGATCTGAAGAGCTTCAGACCTAAAATCTGCTGGTTGCGGAAGACTCTTGAACTTTTCTACTTGGTGTGACAGTTGAGCAATTTGATCGTCTTTGGTCTTCATCATGTGTTCATTCATTGTCTTTATCCTAGCCAATGCTTCGGATAATTCCTTTTGCTTTTGTACCGTGGTTGAATCTATCCATTATTTCTCCTCGATCAATTTCTTATTCAATTGATTGTTTATCTATTGCTGGGTCGATAGTTGCTGTTCTAACTGTTCTATTTTTTGTTGTCTTTCAGACACTTGTAACTGCAAAGAAACAATTGTTTGGTCTCTTTCCTTAAGTAGATTACTTATTTTCGAGGATTTATCCATAGTGGCTACCGAATAGGCTCCGACATACTGAGAAAGTTTTGTAAGGTCATCGGAAGGGTTAAATTCTTCCTTCCACACCACATTAGCTATCTCTATTTGTGCTTGAAAAATTGAAGATTGATCATGTCTCCTCCTTTTCCTTTGTCTTTTCACTACAACCCTATGTTTGGGACTGTAAAAGATGTCTAATGGTGGAATGTCTTCTATTTACAAAACAATCTGATCAGATGGATCCTTTCGAATTATTTCTACATATGTATTGGGGGGTAGGCCGATGGTTCCTTCAATTGGAATTGTTGTTGTTTTTGTCACTTGATCGACTGTTACTTGAGGTGTGCTGAATCCTTGTGAACTCTCGGGATTGCTAATAATGGAGTCAAACTGTTGCCACTGTTTGAGGAGTTTGGGATCAATTTCAGTCTCTAAATCAGTATATTCACTGTCCTGTTTCTTTTCTGTCTCCTTCTCTATTTCTTGTTCTGGCTCTTTTCGCTTTTCAGGAATTTTCTTTGCAGCAGGAGATTTGTCAATGATTGGCTATTCAGGCTTACTTGACTGTGTAGTAGCTAATAAGTCCAGGGGCAGAGTTTGCAACCTCTGTTCTCTGATCATATTGAATTCTACTAGTCCTTCATCTTTGTATTTTAGTTTGACCAGTGCCTTTACCTGAAATAATGATTTTGTTGAAGAAAACAAGTCGTCAAACTCATCCTTTTCATGGTCGAACCTTGTAAGTTTGACTTGTTCCAGCACATTATAGGCAACCTTCTTTGGATCGAATTGCCTATTAGGGATGGTTACAAGATTGAGCACATTTACTTTTTCTGCCTCCTTCTCCACATGTTTGTAATCATGTAGGGTGTAAATGCCGCAGTTCAAAGGAAATGAAGGCCATGCCTATTTCTTAGAATTCCTAAGAGTTTTGGACGTTCTTAATGTTGTTATTTGGTAGGCTAACTTTCGAGCCAACAGCTTATCCGATGATTCATGTTTGTGCTTTGCGGGATTCTGTCTCCATTGCTTAATTGGGGCAGATTTGGTCTTGTTCTCTGCTACGAATTTCTCCAGAAAGACTTTATTGTATGTCTTTTCAGGTGTAGGTAAATGATACATCTTTCTTAAGTCATGAGGTAGAAATGAACCAAAACTTCTTCTGTCACTTGTGCAAAATGTTCTATTTGTTATTGGAATTTCCTTAACCACCCATCTGATCACATCAGTGTATGGAATAATTTTCTCCCGTGCTGCTATCCTGTGCAAATATGAGTTGGCTAAATCTTTCAGGGTAGCTTTTGATTTATTAGTTGAGCCTGCAGTAGCTTCTTCCGACGCTTCCTCTAGCTCCTCTTCTTCAATTAAATTGTAGATACTTTGCCAACTTGTATTTCCAAGGCCAAGACATGTAGTGTCTGAAATCAAACCCTTTTTGCTTGGTCCTGGATCACTGGTGGGCTGCACTGTTGCTGCAAGAGCCACTGCTACCGCAGATCTCTTGGATTTCTTTCCCATTTGGTTTGAATTTGTTCTTTTAGTGGAGTTCTACACAAGGAATGAAACCAATGTGATACACAGAATAGGTAGTATGAGCCAATATGAAAGAATTATATCAATTAGCGAATAATGAATGATTATAGTGAAGCTGTCGTAGATACAATCTAAGGGAAGATATCGACATAACTGCTTCATTAATTGGCCGCTTAACCTGTCAATCATGTTAAAGGAGTTTTAAATACCCATCATATCTTTTATATGCCGAATGATTGATTCAAGCGTGTTGGGTCCCTATAACACTAGTGATTAACCCATTACTATTGTACTTGTACCCCTTATTAATATTGTTGTGCTCCTATTGTCCCCATATTGTTATTACTGTGCCCCATAGAATCCCTCTATTGTTATTTTTGTGGCTTTATATTTTTATTGTTAGGTCGGCTGGGTTATATTGTGACTCCTTAGACTCCTATATATAGAAAGGAGGTTTTGTCAGTTGAATCATCCAATAATTATTCATTTATGTAATGTAAAGGAGGTTTCCCCCTTGAAGAGGCTGAATTTGAAGGCATTGATCTATCTTTTCTATCTTTTCTTGAGCTGGTTTCATAACATTTGGTATCAGAGCATGGATTCTAGGGTTTCGCTGCTCCAAATAGGCCATCATGGCATTTTCGCTATAATGTTTTTATGCAATGTTTCAGAAGCTAAAAAAAAAACCCATTTGAGAATACATTGCGCTAAATCTTAGGTCCGAATTTCAGAGTTGTTCGCACTATATTTTCAGTATGATCTGAGGAAGTTGGTTCTTGTGCAGAATCCTGAATTACATTCAAAATAGGTGACCTTGGAAAAATTGTCACAACTTTCTCTCTGAGAATCGGATTGAAATTTCGTAAGAAGATACAGAAAGAGGACAGACTATAGTTTCTTGTATATAATTTTTAGAGCCAAGGGTCAAAACAGGGACACGTGGCATGACATACAAGTTTGCTCTATTGAATTAGTCTGTAATCATGTCACTGTGGGAGATTTGGCATAACTCTCCATTGGAGAATCCAATTGGGGTCAGACTGGTGGCATTGGAAAGAGGACACAGAGGGCTACCACAGGTCACAATTTTAGAATTGGATGATTCGAAATTACAGAGATACATCAGAGGCAATATCGAGCTCCTACAAAGTGAAAAAAGGTGTGTATATTTTTTTAAAGGTTTTCTTAAGATTGGTTTGAAAATTTATTTTGAAGGAATTCAAAGGGCATAGTAAAGCATTATTATTGGTAATTGATGCCCCGAAGAAAGAAAATGGAAACACCTAGTAGGCGACCTGAAAGCTCTAGCATGACTCATGAAGAAGAGGAAGAAATGCAACGTGATA
>APFE030344230.1:62056-89404 GCA_000404065.3 Pinus taeda | reverse complement strand
AACAACAACAGGGACATCAGCCAGAAAAGGAGCAGCCAGGGCAAGGAGAACAAACAGAAGAGGCCCCAATGGTCACAGAGCAGCAGACAACACAAATGGCGCCTCCTAGGCAAGAATCAAGAATTGATTCTTCAGTCCTCCAAACCCCACAAAGAGAGGACATAAGCAGGAAAAGGGACAGAGAGACTCCCCTTACTACCTCAACAACTCAAGGGGAGAAGAGGCAAAGGTTAAACTCTTTTTCAGAAGAAGAAATGCCAATAGGGAAAACTTTGGGTACAGGCCTGCCCAGCATGGAGGCCTCAACAAGTTCCTTCCAGCAAGAACAAGAAAGGCAGCAGGAGGAGAAGTTAGCTCCTCAAGCCAACAGAGGGAAGGTGAAAAGAGCATCAAGCAGCAGTTCAAGGATATCAAAAAGAGAAATGAACCCATAAGGTTGCAATTGTATAATAATTTGTTGAAAATGGCTCCCACTAACCAGCAAAGACTCATGTCTGCTTATGATGCACATGAGGGAAAAATGATAATGAGCCATTTCACACCAGCCATGCAGCAACCACAGTCAGCTGCCGATTATATCAGGACCAACCTTGAGGTCCTGGCCAGGGACATCCACCCAATGGATCAGATCGAATTACACAAACAAACAGGTGAGATGGTGTATGCCTCCTTGGCAGACAAAACGTTGGTGAACTACAGGCTACAAAATAGCCTAAATAATACCACTGCACAACTTGAGTTGGAAAGGGCATCCTCTCAAGCAAAGGACAACAGGATCAAAGCTCTAGAGGACATCATAATAGAGCTTGGGCATGATCCTAAGGATGTCAAAGCAGTGCAGGAGATTCTGAAGGTAAGGGATGCTGATATGGCAACACTAAGGAAGATGATAAAAATCCCAGCAACTCTTCATCCTCAAACTGAAGAGGTTGCCCAGCTTAGACAAGACAAGGATGCAACTGCTATGCTGGTAACATTATACAAACAGCTCATCCAGACACCAGAGAAGCTGGAGGAATTAGAGGCAACCCTTCAGGCAGCATTGCAGCAAAAGGAGGCAAGACAAACTTCACAACCTCCTCCAGAAACAATTAATCTGGAGGAAGCTCCTCAAACCACTGCCCCTTCCAGTCAGCAGACACAACAAGCAACACCGTCCACCTCAGCACCAACAACAGAGCAGGCTGAAAGCCTTGACATGAAAAAGCTGAGAAATGAGATTCAAGCCTTGGAGGCTCAAATGTCAGAGTTGAATCAGGCCAAAGACACTCTGGCTAAGATCAATGAAAAATATGACAAATCTAAGCAAAATGTGGCTGAAAGAGAAAGAGAGGTAAAGGCTCTCAAAAAGAGAATAAATGAGCTAGAAAAGGAGCTCACACTGGACAAGGTGACATCTGAGCTCAAGAGGATCCTATGGGCCAATATTGGCCAGTCTATCACAGACCAGTGGGAATACATTGAGGCCATTCATGAGCAAATGGCGCTCATTGGAAAAGCACACAGGGAAATCCAAAGGGCAAGGGCGTCTCTGGGCAGCATGCCTGAGATTGCCACCAGAATGATAAATGTGCTTAACTACAGGACAAGCTCCCAACTGATCAAAATGGGAATTGCCAACAGGACTGAGACCATTTCAATGGTCAAAAGGATCCTGACACTAAGAAACCTGGTATAGACCTTAGAAAGAAGAAGCCAGGATATGCAGGCATATATCAATAAATTCCAGGACAGGTTCATGGCATTACAAAACAGAGGTCTTCCTAGCTTGATGGAGCCCTCAGGAAGGCTACTTTCACATGAAAAATATGCCAAGAGAGTCAACTTTTGCTGCCAATCAGATTGCAGAAACAGCCAGCACATCAGCAGAAACAGGGCCAGCAACAGGACAGACCCTTTTTAACAGGGTGGAGAGCTTATTCTTCATTATGAATGAAATTACTCACTTGTTTGATGAGCCTCCCAACTTTTACAAGTATACAGAGGCAGATGAGACCATGGGGTCAATTTTGAGGCATCAACTACCTACACAGGAAGTCTGGAATAATTGAATACAATTACTGCTAAACCAAAGCCAATAATTATGTTTTTCTTTTCTGAAATATTTAAATTTTCATACACAGGAAAATAAGGATATATCGGCAGGTATGCAGAAAGAGGCTGAGCCAACTCAGCACAACTATTTGGCCACCACAGCAGCACTAGCAGTCACAGGTGACAAGGCCAAAAAGCTACAGGAGGACAGAGCTGCACAAACACGTCACTCAACAGTTATAACAAAGCATTCAAACGACTCAGTGAGCTCCAAAGGTCGAAATCTTCTGACAGGAGTAAAGAGCATTTATGTTGTATTAAAGGCTGTAATAACTTCTTATCTACTATTTCTGTACGAGTTAAAGAAGATATTTTATTTCTCAGATGACTCAATACCTGAGATATTTTGTATGAAACACTTCTATATATTCCCCCTCGCATAAGTCAGCAGGGGTTGGACGTTGGATGTCGGAGATTGTTCATATCTATTCTATTGTTTTTTTACTGTAACTCTCAGAGAAGTAATACAAAAAGATGATGGAATTTCCAAAGCTCTGTGTTGCTTGATGTTTTGTGGTGTTTAGCTGGAAGTTACAGGATTCCTGCGTATTTCATGGCACAATAAGTTTCTCTTATAACTCTTTGTTATGTATTTTGTTATGTTTCATATCTCTTTCATGTTTCCTGTGTCTTACAGTTAATAGCAAGGAAAAAGAATAGTTCCAGGATTTAATCACAAATTACCCTGAACTCAATCTAAGCTATTCTGAATGTTTTTCTTCGGTTATAGTAATAAAGGTGTAATTCTTAACTGCTACCCTTTCACACTATATCTTTCACAGTGATTATTGTTTCAGGAATTCAAGTTTGCTCCTGAGGAATATATCTCTTTCTTCACACCCCAGCTTTAGTGGAAAATTCTTAATTGCTTTTCACTGGTTATTTACATTCCACCACCATAAATTCAAGTTTGTTTCATGAAGTATATAAATGGCCCTGTAACTCCAGCTGCTCAAACTCAAGATTTGAAGAAACCAGTAGCCACAGACTCCATTGCCCAATGGACTAACATTATCTGCAGACCTCCACTTTAAGTACAGAAAGACATCCTTCCAACCAAACATAAACCAAAACCCATATTTCATAACTAGCCTAATATCTCCACAGAACAGAGACAAACCTTAAAGAGAGAGCCCTCTCTAATTACAGCTGGGCTAGAAGTTGTAATCCAAAGATTGGTTAGTGGTTACCCCGGCCGTATTCCCTTGGGAGTCATAGGGAACAACCTGGGTGTTAACAACACCAAAGTGAGGTTATCCTTTAAGAGTTGGAGAACATGTTGTTGATGCTCAATGTGATATTCCACTGCTTGAAGCTTAGAATTTTCTCCTAAAGATGATGTGATGAATGGTGGATGATATCCAAAAAGTTCCATAAATGGGGTCATTTTTGCTATAGTATGGAAGGAAGTGCTATACCAACATTCAGCCAGAGGTAACCACTTGACCCATTATGTTCGTTTATCTGATACAAAGTAACGAAGATATACTTCCAAACATTTTTTCACTATCTTAATTTTCCCATCAGATTGAGGATGATAAGATGAGCTATGATCTAATTGAGTACCCAAACAAGAAAATAATTCCCTCCAAAAATTTCTAGTGAAAATAGGATCTCAGTCACTTACAATAATCTTTGGGTTTCCATGTAGCTTTTGAATTGTTTCTATAAATGCAATAGCAACTGTACTGGATTTAAATGGATGATAGAATGTACAAAAGTGTGCACACTTAGTAAGTCTATCAACTACTACCATGATGAAATTCTTTCCTTTAGACGTGGTTAACCCTGTGATAAAATCCATTGAGACCTCCTCCCAACGTTGACTTGGAATGGCTAAAGGTTTTAACAAACCCAGAGTCTTAATTTTCTCAACTTTAGTTTTTTGGAAAACCAAACTTTTTGCCATAAAATGTTGAATATCAGATTTAAGGCCATCCCAAAAATATTCCTTCTTGACCATGTGGTAAGTTTCTAAAAATCTTGAGTGCGCTCCTAAGGGAGAGGTGTTCAATTCCAAAAGAATATTTTGTTTGAGTTGGGAATTATTACAAATATATAAGCGATCTTTGTACCATAATAAATCATTTTTCCAGCTAAATTTATCATATGTATTGGGATCTTACTACATCGTTTGAATGAGTGTCCACACTTCTTCATCATTCTTCCATTCATCCCTTGTTTTAGTTATCCAATTTGGTTGGATAATAGAAATGGCACAAAGCAATGCTTCCACATCCTCATCCTTTCTTGAGAGTGCATATGCAACAACATTTTTCTTCCCTTTTTTATAGATGATTTCAAAGTCATAACCCAACATATTTGTGACCCATTTTTGCTGCTCTTCGAAAGATAATATTTGTTCCAAAAATTTAAGACAATCATGATCTGTTTTCACCTTGAAGTGTCTTCCCGTTAGGTAAGGTCTTCATTAAATAGGTTTGTGTAAATAATTTCCTTTGATTGGACGACTTTCAAAATAAATGGGCCTTCCTTCTTGCATTAAAACAACACCAATTCCATTTCTTGATGAATTAGATTCCACAATAAAGGTTTTTGTGAAGTCTGACATAACTAAGACTGGTGCTTGGCACATTGCCTCTTTAATAAGTTCAAAGGCCTTATTTTCTTATGAAGTCCAAGAAAATGCATCTTTCTTCAATAATATTTTTAGAGGTGTTTATATTCTCCCATAGTTCTTAAAAAACTTGAGATAATACCCTGTCAACCCGAGAAATCTTCAAAGATGTTCTATGGTAGTGGGGATTTTCCATTCCTTAATGGATTTAATTTTGTTAGGGTCTATTTTAACACCCTCATGTGATACAATATGACCTACTCCAAAGAAACATTTGGATGTTTTTGCATATAATTGTTTCTCCTCCAATATTTTGAGCACACTGTCAAGATGTTGACTATGATCCTTCTGAGACCTGTTGTAGATTAGTATATCATCAAAAAATAAAAAAATACTAACACAAACTTTCTAAGTAAGGGGTTGAAAATGGAATTCATCAAACTTAGAAATGTGGAAGGTGCATTGGTAAGGCCAAAAGGCATGACCAAAAATTCACAATGATCCTCATGAGTTCTAAATGCTATTTTCATAATGTCTTCAATCTTCATTCTAATTTGATGATATCCCAAATGAAGATTCAACTTGGTGAAGTTGTCCCATGTAATTCATCCAATAATTCATCAATGATGGGAATGAGAAATTTTTCTTTAATAGTGAGCTTGTTGAGATCCCATTAATTTGTACACATGTTCCATGATCCATCCTTCTTGTGCACCAATATTATTGGAGCAAAGAAAGAACTTTGGCTAGGTTGAATTATACTGGCCTCTAACATTTTTGCAACCATATGTTCAATTTCACTCTTTTGGGCATAGGGATATCTCTAAGGCCTAATGTTTGGAGGAACACTTCCTGGAATCAAATGAATAGCATGATCATGATCAAGAATAGGTGGGAGGCATTTGGGAGTCTCAACTACCTTGGAATGATTTTTCAAGTCTTTTTGGAGATTTGGAGAAATAAATGATTTTGATGTTTGAACCTTTAGTGAGCATAATTGTGCAATTATGCCTTGTTGTTCTTTCTTTAGAAGTTTTTTCATGCAATTAGAGCTGATTATATTTCTTGGTTTCCTTGTGATACCCCTTAATTCAATTTCCTTTCCTTCCCAAAAAATTTCAAGAAAAGTTCTTGAAAATTAAAAGCTATTGTACCCAAAGATTGTAACCATTGGACTCCTAGTACGACATCAACACCACCCATTGGAATAGAAAGAATTGGACTATTCAATACACATTCCCCCATGAATAGCTTGATATTATGGCACTTTCTAGCACAATTTATTGTTCCTCCATTTGCAACCATCACTTGACACTCTAGTGCTGGATATAGGAAGAAATTCAATTACTTCGTTATCTTACAATGAATAAAATTATGGGTACTACCCGAATCAAGCAACACTATTACCTTTTTCTTCTTGATTTTTCGTTCTATATTGAGAGTTTGAGGAGTGGTAATTCTTTCTAATGCATTACAAGATATGGTCAGATTCATTTCTTCATTCTATGGGGTTGGTTCCTGGTGTATATCCTCTTCTTTTGACATTTCTCATTCCTTTTCTTACTCCTCTTCACAATCTATGTAAAATAATTTCTTCTCAGCACATTTATGACCTTTAGTGTACTTGTAATCACAACTGTAACAAATCCTTTTTTCTCCTTTTTCTTCCAATTGTTGTGGTGTCAACCTTGTAGGTTGTGGAAGGTTAGGAGCAACACTTACATATTTATAGTTGTGAGTGATAGACTTCCTTGTTGCCATAATTTTTCTTTCAACTTTTCTTGCCACCTTGAATTCCTTTTCCAATGAATCAAGTTCCCAAAGGCGAACCTCATGTTGGATGTTATCCTTTAAAGTCCCTATGAAGATATCAATCCTATTCTCCTCGAGAATATCATTTGCCCTTATATTCAATTTTTGGAAGTCCTCAATGTGCTCTGCCATTGAACCATTTTGTTTGAGATTTATCAATTGGCTAAAGAAGGTGTTTCTCCTTGTATCCTCATAATGTGATATCATTTCCTTTATAAAAATTTACCAAGTAACAAGTGGTTTATGAGAACAAATCCATCAATACCATACAAACTAATTTTGTTCTAAATATAAAGATGAAATGCATACCTTTTGTGTGTTCGACACATCATGTAGATCAAAGAATTACTTCATCTGTAGTATCCATGTCACTGGATCCTTGACATAAAAAATACTCATTTCAATATTTGGAATATGATTAGTCTTCAACCCACTATTTAAGTTTCTTAAATCATAATTTTTATTCCTTTTATCCTCATCATGATTTTCATGGAGTACCTTGTCACCCCTGGGAAGCATTTCTTGTAGAAATTTCATCAAACCTTCTAGGTCCCTTTTCAAATATTTTTTTAAACAATCCTTCAAACCTTCCATATTGAAATTCATATTTGCTTCCATGTTGGATTTCAAACCATCCATCTCAGCTTCCAGTTGATTTTTGTTTACTCTTTGTGAGAGTGAAGTTTGTTTCACTTGATCTCACATTTTTGATATATCATTCTGCATTTCTTCCTCTTCATCATATGTCATAAAAGAGATTTCTGGTTGCTTACTAGGTATGTCCCTTTCTTTGTTTCAAGGAATTTTGAAATGAAACTTAAAATTTATTTTTCAAACAAAAGTTATGCAAAATTAAAAAAATACACACCCTTTTCATGGTTTTTAGGAGCTAGATATTGTAGCTGTTGTATCTCTATAATTGCGAATCTCCAAGGTCTAAAATTCCATCCTGTAGTATCCCTATGAGCCTTATTTCCAAGCTAATAAGTTAAACCAATATTAGGTTATTCAAGAAAGAGTTATGCCCAATATCTCATGATGCCCTGATTATGGATTAATTCAGTGTAGCGAACCTGTACGGGTTCCATGTGTCATTGGTTTGACCTTAGGTGCTAGAAATGATACCCAACAAACTAAAATCTGTCCTCTCATTAGGGGAATTTTTAGGTCTAAAATGGGCCTCCTAAGGAAATTATAAAATAATATTGGAAATAATAAAATAAGATTAGATTACATCATCAAATTTTAGAGGGAAAAAAGAAAAAACTATTTTTTCAACTTGTATTTTCAATTTATCTCCCTATGGGTTTACTCAAATTTCAAGTGAAAACACTCATTGGATTCAAAATTTGATTCATCATCCAAGGAATAGCCATGTTGCATACTTTCTATGGACCCTACTACACAAAAAATGAGAAATACATGAAAAACATGATTGCAATCATGTTTTTCCATGTATTTCTCATTTTTCGTGTAGTAGGGTCCATCAAAAGTATGCAACATAGGGTACTCCTTGGATGAGGAATTAAATTTTACATCTAGCAAGTACTCCCGATCGAAATTTTAGTAAAACCTTAAGGAGATAAGTTGAAAATACAAGTTGAAAAAGTAGTTTTATTATTTTATTATTTTTTAATCTTTTTACGTTTTTAGTTGGAAAATGGTGAACCATCCCCCATGGTTTACATGATCATCTTGAATCCTATTGGTTCTTTTAAAGTTTATTTTGGTTGTACATTTTTCCTAGGAGGCCCATTTTATACCTCAAAATCCCCCTAATGTTCTGTCACCTTTTACAAATTCAAATCTGATACTCAGAGAGAAAGTTATGAAGATTTTACCTAGGTAACCTATTTGAGATGGAATTATGGAGCCTACAAAAACCTTAACTTCCTCAGATCATATCTCCTAAAATATAGCGAGACAAGATCTAAAATTCGTACTCGAAGTTCATGAAGTTTTCGACTCCACGTGGTTGTAATTTTAACTTGTGAAGCTTCGTAGAAAAACCGTTATAGTGAAAATTCCATGATGACCAGTTTGAAACAACGAAACTTTAGAATCCAAAGCTTTGATACGAAATGTTATGCAACCAATGCACAAATAGATGGATCAATGACTTAAAAATTATCATTTCCAAGGGGGATAACTCCTTTAATTTACACAAAGAAATAATTCTTGGATGATACAAATGAAAAGACCTCCTTTCTATATATAGGAGTATAAGGGGTCACAATATAATCAGAGCCTACATAACAATAATATTGTAAGGGTACAACAATAACAATAGTGGGATTCTATGGGGCACAATAATATCAATATGGGGACTACATGGGCACAACAATAACAATAGGGGGACTGCACTAAATATAAAAATAAGGGGCTACACTCGTATTATAGGGACCTAACAGTAAGATAATATATCCCATTGATTGATGTGAAAGTTCATGTCATGCCACGCCTGGTTGATATATTGTTCTAATTCGTTGTGGCACGATATCAGGATGGGGAAATCATTGTCCCAGGGAGTGGTGAATGTTATGGTATATGACAGGAATATTAAATCTTGATTCTTCACAAAACATGAGAGGGTTGATCCCTATTGGTCCCTTGGGTTACGTTGAGGTGGCCAAGACCACATACGTTGGATGATATGATGTCAAATGCCACGTAAGAGATTCCAAGAACATGTAAAGGTGATGTGGCACATCAATCATGTGATGTAGAAATTCCTTGTAGATTAAATATGCTTATGTAATTTTCTAAAACAAAAGACTTGAATCTACTCTACTCATTAGTGGAAAAAATTAATCGATCGAGAAATAAGGAAGCATACAAGAGAAAGAATTCAATCAACACATTACAAAATTATTTCCTGGGGAAAGCCACAAATAAAAAATCTTGCTATCTATATATTGCATTAGTTAGAAAATATGAGAAGTTTACAATACTTTTCTCAAGCCCGAGCAACCTCTACACTATCTCTGTCTATCTCACAACATCCTAGATAAGGCTAGGCCAATACTTAACAAAATTTGGCTTACTCAAGTCCATATTTGCTTGCACTATTTCCTTGGGAATTAGCCACCTATTAACTAGGGAAATTCCTTTGAATTGTGCAATCCTTATAGGCCTTCCTTTGACTGCATGCATCCCTTGTACAATTCAGATGATTATATAACTGATAGTACACTTCCCTTGAACTCCAATCTAAATTGGGTGAATCTTTGATATGAAATGCATGAGTCATTATGAGTGAATCATCAGTTAACTGGTTGAACACATTAAGCAACACCCCACTGTCTGACCTCCTACTAGTTCCTAAATAAGTTGGAACTATTTTAATTGAATTTGACTCAGTTAAATTGAATGAATTAATTACAACTCAAAATAAAATCAATTAGCGATCCTATAAAGTAGGAAACACTCTACATAACTCAAATTAGACCCTCAGCTCTAATTAACTGAACTAAATAATTCAAATTAACTTAGTTAACTCGTATAAGTTGTCTTGTGACGTGGAATTACAATTTTTCTCCTAATTTAATTCAAGGGAAAATTAAATCAGGATTTTCTTGTTGAATTTTCAACGCTCCCTCTCAACAAGAAAGGAATTCACATCTACCCCAATCCAACATCTTTGGAATGTATTTCATGCAACACCTCTCACTGTTGTTACTGCTACTGCAACATCTGCAACTGAGAATAAAAAATAAATAAAAATAATCACTGAATCAATCTACAACTGTCTACTGGGAAAACTATGCTGCTGCTGACTCTGCTATTGAGCCTCCTGCTCTGCTTTCAACACTAATATGGAATCCTCAGTATCCGAATGACATTGATCCTCCTACTACTGAATAGTGTGTGCCCCTGTAGCAAGCTAACGATCCATGAGACAAAAAAGCCTCAATGGACCCTGCCCAAATTTCTGCAACTCTTGGGGCTATTGCTTCACATCACCCCACCTCACACCTAGAGGTATGGTTGCATATGATCCCTTTGCCCACTTGGCTCGAAATTTACCCCTACTAGAGATCTCTACTTTAGTGTATATTTCCACTCTATCTCCTCTCTACTTCTACATTTGTGGTACTCCACAACTTGCTAAGGCTACTTCTGAGGCTCCATTTTGAGAGGTAAATTATGCTCCCTCTCAACCACCAAGTCTCTAACCTTTTCCTTGATCCTCAAGGCTTTTCATGCATATTCGACCTTAAGTGTATATAGGTTAATGACTCGCACACCAATCTGCTTCACTTGTCCTATGCTGACGTGTCTAAGGAAAACCTTTCCTTTGCTAAATATCACAGTGTAGCCACGATATTCCAATACCACAACAAAAACAAGATTCTTCTTTAGACCCAGTATATACATCACATCCTTGATCCTGAGAGGGGATCACTACTCCCTCTTAAAATTAACGATACCAATTCCGTTCCTGTTATATCTTTTGTCGTCTCCAAACTCAATGTTCTTCTTGAGGTCTTTCTCCTCCAAGTCACTTAAGAGATCTCTATTCCTCGTCATATGGAATGAGGCACTACTATCAAGATACCACATGCTTCCCATTAGTGTGCTTTCCATGCATGAAATGAGAGTAAAATCAAGCTTGAATTGTGAAGCTAGATCTTCACCTGCTGCTGCTACTATAGGCTCCTTCTTGCTTGCCTTCTTTAGTGGACATTTCATGGCATAGTGCCCGAATTCATGAAAGTGAAAGCACTTGATGTTGGACAAGTATTTCTTCTCGCCCTCCTCACCTTGGGACTTATTTCCCTTGGATTTATTTCCTTTTCTAACTAATGAAAATTCCTATTCCTCTTCTTTCAATGAGGTTCCACCTGTGGTGTATTTCCTTATCTCTTCTTGCACCAAGTTAGACCACAAACACTCCAACTTTGGTAGATGCTCCCTCCCATTTATCGAATCCTAGTAGTTGTGCCGGTTCTTGGGAAGGCCTAGAAGTGCGAGGCTGACTAGATCATCTTCAAAAATTGTAACACCAACACTCCCAAGCTCATCCCAACATTGGGTGAACCTGCTCAAGTATTGTGGTATTGTGCTGCCCTTCTCCATCTTGATCTTCTGAAGGTTTTACTTTAGTGCCAACTTCCTGTGGTCACTGTTATTCTGAAAAATATTGATCAATGTTTACCACATTTCATATTTTGTATCCTTCCTATGGATGTTTGAGACAATATGATCTCGAACTCCTTATAGTACGATCCTTCTCGCTTTTGAAACACATTTCCTCCACTCTGCTAGATCTTAAGCATCTGTTGTTAGAGGCTTAGGAATATCATTGTCTTTGAATTCCTTCATCCCGTTGTCTTCCAACACTGCCTCCATCCTGTCCTTCCAAGAAATATAGTTCGAACTACCCTCAAGGTCATATTCGAGTCTTAATCCATAGAAAGACATCCTGTTGGCTCTAAAGAATGATACTGCAAATTCGATTTGACCTACAAAGGACACACTTGTATTCTCCTCTTCTAGAGTGATTTCTGCTTCGATACCATGTAGAGATTCCTTGTTGAGTCAAACTTCTTATGTAATTTTATAAAACAAAATACTTGAATATACTCTACTCATCAACAAAAACAATTAATCGATTGAGAAATCACGAAGCATACAAGAGAAAAAATTTAATCAACATTACACTATGATTTCCTAGGTAAATCCATAAAAACCCCTGTTATCTGTATATTTCATTGGTAAAAAAATATACGAAGATTACAATGCTTGGCTCAAGCTTGAGAAACCTCTACACTATATCTATATGTCTCAAATCATCCTAGATAAGCCTTGGCCAATACTTAACAAAATTTTGGCTTTCCCAAGTCCCTAGTTCCTTGAGAATTAGCCCATATTAATTAGGGGAATTTGATTAGGTGCTCAAAATTATGCTTAAAAATAAAAGTTTTAGAATTACTTAGCTTCATATTGAATAGCTCGTCATTCTGAATCCAACGGTTTGAGCGACAATCAAATCTGAGCTCGTATGCAAAAGTTAGAGCAAGTTAGATTTCAGGTTTGACTTGGACACGTGGTAGGATTGGATGGCAAGCAAAAGGTCGCAGCAAATGGGGAAGCGCCAAGTGGAAGGTTTCCATTGGGTCCTGCATATCACATATTGAGGAAAAACAATGGCTGTGGCTTAAGAATTGACAACAAGAATCGGCCTCCAATAGTGCCGATTTGCAATATCGCATGTCGCATATTGGAGGAGTTAAGGAAATCTGCCCCCAGAGTAGTCAGGGTTGCGATGCGATATATCGCAATCGCAGAGTTGGGTTGCGATAATCGCAATCATGTATCGCACTAGTACCCTGCCGATATATATGTTACCGAGGGACTTTGCTGATGCGATACGATTTCAGAGTTGTAGTTTATAACTCGCCGGATCGCCAGATCACATATCGCAATGCGTTAAGTCTCGAATATAAGAATCGCCCTTGGTAAAGATGATTGTGATTTACAATAGCACTATTGAACCATCGCCTTTTCCTCTAGATCGACCAATTTGTATGTGACCACTCAGCCTTAACTGCGAGATAGGCGGGGAGGATGGTGAGACCGCCTATTTTAGAAGAACTACCATAATTAACTCCAGGTAATAAATTGAACTGGAAGTAAGCCAGATTTGGAGAGAAAATTGTGGAAAGAGTGACAGAAGTCATAACTTCTTCAGTTTTTCACCAAATTGGATGAAAAAAGAGGCTAGATAGCCCATTTTGAGTATTCTGAACTCATTGAGACATGTTTTAGATGCAATTGAGCATTGTAGACACAATTTTGTTGTAATTTTGAGCACAATAGAGGGACCCAAGCATTTGAAGCTAGACCAAGGACATGTAGCCTAGGAGGGGTGAACTCCTCATCAAATCTCTGTGTTGTGTGTTGTACTTGGATGTTCTTTCCTGTTATTTTATTGTTGTTCAACATATATTTTATATTAAATTGTTTATAACATTTACATAAGAAACTCTCATGGGAATAGGTTAATTAAGAAAAAATGGTGAATCCTTAAGCACTTGATAAGAAAATTATAAGCATATTGGGTTTTATTCTGAATTGGAAATTAGCAAAACATTACTAATCTGCTCCATTTTAGATCAAGTTGGTATCAGAGCACTGATTTTTGCTTACTAGATTTTCTTGTGCAAAGAAGGAGTATTGTTTGCTAGTTTTGTGTCATGCTAATAAGGTTAAAACTCAAAAGAGGTGAAGGAAAGCTGGTTGGAAGCCCTGAAGTTGGGTCAAGGGGAAGAAGAGCAAGGTTTCCATAATCTCCAACACCAGTTCAGACTCAAGTTGCATTTTGAGACTCCATAGATCATGTATCATGAAGGAGAACCTAAAACATGATAGAGTATGAGAAGGCATTGGTAAAGGCTTTCTTTGATATGACATAGATGGTGAACGTCCTCTATGAAGAGAGGAATAGTAGGCTACAAGGAGAATTTTCCAAACCTCCCAAAGGGGAAGGCTCTTCAGGAGGAGGTAATGGGAATAGAGACAAACATTCACTCTCTCTACCATCTTCTTCATCTTCTTCTTCACAAGGATCTTCACACTCTTCCACTAATACAAACCTTACTCATACTCATCATCATTCTTCAAAAGGAACTAGTAAATCACCTTTTCTAAAACTTGATGTTAAATTCGAGTTGTCCATGTAGAATGGTAAAGTTAATGCAGAAAAGCTGGATAGCTGGATTTTTCAGTTGGAGGTGTGTTGTAGAATTCAGAACCTTCAAGAGGATGATATCAAAATTCAGTTGGTTTCATTGAGAATGGAGGGTGCAACACTCATTTGGTGGGAAGCAAGGACTCAAGAAAAACATGGTAATATCTTTATTACTTGGCTTGATTTCATTGCTGCTATAAAAAGACAATTCTATCCTTTAGCTCATATGCAAAAAGCTATCCTGAGTTGAAAAAATTTTAGAAAGTTAAAAGGTCAAAATGTGCAAGAGTATACTTAGGAGTTTAGGAGAAGAGCTCTAATGCTAGGAGTAGACTTGCAATCACAAGATACTTTGTTGAAATACATAGGAGGTTTGCATAGCTATCTTCGACGCACCATTCTTATGTTTAATCCCATGAATCTTGATGAGGTCTGTGTTCAAGCTACACACCTCGAAGAAAGAGGGAAAAATGTACAAGAAGAAGCAAAGAAGAAGCCATTCCAGAGTGGTGAAAAAGGAAATAAATCTAAAGGAAAGTAGAAGAAAAATGATTCTGTTAAGAAAGAAGGGGAGAAACTCATGTTCAATAATTGTTCCAAAGAGGGCCATTATGAAGCGCATTTCTAGAAGCTTCATCCTGAATTAAGACCGAAGAAATTTAACAATAAAGGGAAACAAAAGACAAACACTGCTGTACAACAAGACTTGGGTTTCGACTCAGGGGATGAAACAAAGATTGCAACCACAATCACTAAAGGAAAAGTCATGGAAAAAACAAGAAAAGAGGAAGCTGTGGCAAACACCAACATAGAAAATAACTCCAACAATGCTTCAAATGAATAAAATAAAATTGAGTTGTTCCATATCACAAGATTGATACACTGTTTGATAGAGGATCGCAGGAAAATTTAATATCTATAGACTTGGTCAAGAAGTTGAATATGGAAACCATGGCTCATCATAAACCATATTTGTTGGGTTGGATAACCAAGGATACAAATCTTCAGGTCACAAGGAAATGCGTTTTCAGGTTTGCTATTACTTGCCAATTTCATTGATGAAGTCGAATTATATGTAGTGCCACTATATATTTTAATCCCATATCTGTATGATTGGAAAGCCGTTTCCATATATTTGAGAAAAAATATCATTTGTTAAAATATGGAGTGGAGTATATTGTGAGAGCCCATCATAGAAATCTTAATTTTTTTTTAGCAAGTGCAAAGCAAGTGAAGTGACCGGTCAATTCCAATAAGAATCTCGTGCTCCTTATGATCAAGTAGAAGAATGACATGGAGTGTGAATCCTTTGCATGCTGTGATGTGAAGTTGAAAGCTGAATTGGTTGATGTGGTAAATCAATATGGAGATGTGTTTCAAGAACCAAATGGATTGCCACCAAAAAGGGGAATTCAACACGAAATTCAGCTACATAAAGACTGGTCACTCCTAAATATCGGTATGTATCAAATATCAATTTTGGAAAGTTTAGAAATTAATAAACAAGTCTAGGAATTGTTAGATAAAGGTGTAAATCGTTCCTCTACTTCGCCATGTGGTTCAACAATTATTTTGGTACCCAAGAAAGATGGAACCTGGTGCATGTGTGTAGATTATCGAGCTTTGAATAAAATTACCATAATAATCTATACCCACAACCCATAATAGATGATTTGCTAGATCATTTGAAGAATGAAAAATATTTCACTAAATTAGACTTGAGAAGTGGATATCATCAAGTTAGAATAGATGAGGAGGATATTTGGAAAACTACTATTAAAACCAAACATGGATTGTTTGAGAGGATGGTTATGCCTTTCGGTCTTTGCAACGCTCCAGTTACATTCATGAGAGTTATGAATTATGTTTTAAGATCATTTCTTGATGAGTTTGTACTTGTCTATTTAGATAATATTTTGATATTCAACAAATCACAAGAAGAGCATGTCAAGCATGTGAGGAAAGCGTTGGATGTCTTAAAAAAAGAATAGTTATTTCTGAAGATGTCTAAATGTGAATTCAGAAAAACTTCCTTAGTGTATTTGGGCCACATAGTTGGAGGAGGTGAGATGAAGATTGACCCTTCTAAAAGTTTCGATCATTGTGAATTGGCCAATACCCAAATCAATCACATAATTAAGGAGTTTTCTGGGAGCAATGCAGTACTGGAGGAAGTTCATTGCCAATTTCTCTTCCATAGCAACTCCACTACATGCTTTGACCAGCGTAAAGGTTGTCTTCTAGTGGGAAGGAAAAAAACAAAAAGCATTTGATGCTTTAAAACAAAATATCAGTTTAGCCCCAATTTTAGCATTGCCGGATTTGAAACAACCATTTGAAATACAAATAGATGTGACTACGCCATGGGTGCAGTTATTTTACGACATGGTAAGCCCATTTCATTTCATTCTGATATTTTTAATGGTCGTGTTATTAACTATCCTACATATGATAAAGAGCTTTATGCATTGGTGCAAAGTGTGAAGAAATGAATGCATTATTTAATGGGAAAAGAAACCATTATTCACACCGATCATCAACCTTTGTAATATTTGCAATCTCAAACAAAATTGTAGCAATCAAGGCATTTTCGTTGGATGGGATTCTCACAAAAATTCCACTTGGTAATCAAATACAAGAAAGGTATTTATAACATAGTTTATGATATGCTTTCTAGACCGGTTGTTAATGTAGCCATTTTACTCAAGAACCATTATGTTTTTCCTAAAAGTTATGTTGAAAAATACACACATGACGCTGAATTTCAAGATGTATATTCAAACTTGAGTCAAGGGAACCGAGTTAAGGAATTAGACTAAATGTACATGATAATATGTTGTATCATTTGGGAAAAATTTGTGTTCCACAGGGAGAGAGAGTAAATGTCACAAGGGAAGCGCACACTTCTCTTATTGTTGGACATTTCGGTGTAAGTAAAAAAGTGACAAATATTCAGAGGTATTTTTACTAGCCTCGTATGCTTGAAAGTGTGTCACGTTTTAGTAGAGGTTGTTCATTGTGTGCAGTCAATAAGCCTAGTAATAGGAAACTAGGATTGTACACACCACTTCCAGTGCCTTCACATCCATGGGAGACTGTTTCTATGGCTTTTGTAGGACGTCTTCCTTTATCAAGAAAAGGTCATGATTATTTGTATGTAGTTGTGGATAGGTTTAGAAATATGTGCATATTAATCCTTGTAAAAAACAAATTTCGGATTACCTATTTCTATTGTAAGTGATCGTGATTCCCGATTTGTTGAGAATTTTTGGTCAAATTTATGGAACTTGATGGACATCAAGTTGAAGAAAAGTATAACCTTCCATCTACAAACAAATGGTCAAACTGAAGTGGTTAATAGGACTATTATTCATTTGCTAAGAGGATATTGCAGCAAATATCCTAAGTTGTGGGATGAATAGTTGCATTATATTCAACATGCTTACAACCGAGAAAAAAAACTCTTCTACTCTAACTTCCCCTTTTGAGGCATGTCTTGGTTATTTGCCTAAATCGCCTTTGGATTTCATCTTTGAGAAATATGTAGATGTATATGGACATAGTGATATAGACAGAGCAAAGAAATTCATTGAGAAAATTCAGTTGATTCACCAAAAATTTCAAGAACAACTAGAAAAGAGTCAAGGCAAGTATAAGACAAGGCATGATAAGGATTGGTAATAATGCTTTCAGGCTTGATTTGCCTTCATATATGAAAATTTATTCCATTGTTGATGTTGAAAATTTGCGATTGTATGAGCCTCCTTTGATTGAAGATCAATGAGAAAGTGTACAGATTCCATCAATTGAAGATTTTTCAAACATCCTAAGTTGTGGGATGAATAGTTGCATTATATTCAACATGCTTACAACCGAGAAAAAAACTCTTCTACTCTAACTTCGCCTTTTGAGGCATGTCTTGGTTATTTTCCTAAATCGCCTTTGGATTTCATCTTTAAGAAATATGTAGATGTATATGGACATAGTGATATATACAGAGCAAAGAAATTCATTGAGAAAATTCAGTTGATTCACCAAACATTTCAAGAACAACTAGAAAAGAGTCAAGGCAAGTATAAGACAAGGCATGATAAGGATTGGTAATGATGCTTTCAAGCTTGATTTGCCTTCATATATGAAAATTTATTCCATTGTTGATGCTGAAAATTTGAGATTGTATGAGCCTCATTTGATTAAAGATCAATGAGAAAGTGTACAGATTCCATCAATTGAAGATTTTTCTCTAGAATTTCTTAACGAGCTTCAGCAAGACACCATACTTGACAGAAGAACAATGTCATCAAAGAGGGGAAATGTTGATTATCTTCGAGTGGGTATAAAAGGTACAAATCCATCAAAGGCCAAATGGATTGAATAGGGGAAGGTGAGGGAACAATACCCTCATATTTTCAACAACTGAATATAATATTTTAGGGTCCAAAAGATTTCTAGTGAGGAGGAGTGATTAGGTGCTCAAAATTATGCTCAAAAATAAAAGTGTCAAAATTTTGTTAAACTTAGCTTCAGATCGAAGATCTCTTCATTCTTAATCCAACAGTGTGAATGCCACTCAAATCTAAGCTCGTATGAAGAAGTTAGAGAAAGTAAAAGTTCAAGTTTGACTTGGACATGTGGCAGGATTGGATGACATAGAAAAGGTCCCAGTGAATGGGGAAGCAGAAAGTGGCAGGTTTCCATTAGGTCATGCATATTACATATTGAGGAAAACATTGGTCACAGATTAAGAATCGTTCCCCAGCATTGTTGATTTGCGATTTGTGATATCACATATCACATATAAGAGGATTTAAGGAAATCGACCCCTGGAGTAGTCAGGGTTGCGATGCGATATATCAAAATCGCAAAGTCAGGTTGCAACTTGCGATAATTGAAATCACATATTGCACATGTACCTTGCCAATATATATGTTACCGAGGAACTCCGCCGATGCGATTTGCAGACGTGATATCATTTCAGAGTTGTAGTTTATAACTCGCTAGATTGCCAGATCACATATCGCAATGCGTTAAATCCCAAATATAAGAATCACCCCTGTAAAGCCGATTGCGATTTGCAACAGAGCTGCAGAACCATCACCTTTTCTGCTGGACCGACCACTTTGTATGTGACCACTCAACCTTAACCGCGGGATAGGCAGGAAAGATGGCGGGATCGCCTATTTCGGCAAAACTGTCATAATTAACTCTAGATAATGAATTTAACTAGCAGTAAGCCAAATTTGGAGGAGAAAATTGTGGAAAGACTAACATAAGTCATAACTTCTTTAGTTTTTCACCAAATTGGATACAAAAAGAGGCTAGATAGCCATTTTTGAGTATTCTGAACTCATTGAGACATGTTTTAGGGGCATTTGAGCATTGTAAACACACTTTTGTTGTAATTTTGAGCATAATAGAGAGGCCCAAGCATTGGAAGTTGGACCAAGGAGACGTAGCCCAGGAGGGGTGAACTCCTCATCAAATATATGTGTTGTGTGTTATATTTTGATGTTCTTTGCTGTTATTTTGCTGCTGTTCAACATATATTTTATACTAAATTGTTTATAACATTTACATAAGAAACTCTCATGGAAATCAATTAATTAAGAAAAAATGGTGAATCCTTAAGCACTTGATAAGAAAATGATAAGAATCTTTGGTTTTATTCCGAATGGGGAATTAGCACAACATTACTAATATGCTCCATTTTAGGTCAAAATTCCTCAATATGAATTACGCAATCCTCATAGGCCTTCCTCTGACTGCATGCACCACTTGTACAATTTGAATGATTACACAACTCATAATGCCCTTCCATTGAACTCCAATCTCAACTAGGTAACTTTGAGATCTGACATGCATGAGTTATTTATGAGTGAATCATCAGTTAACTGGTTGAACACATGAATCAAAACCCCACTATCTGACCTCATACTAGTTCCTCCATCAGTTGGAACTAGTTTAGCTAACTTTAACTCAGTTAAATTGAATTAATTAATTACAACTCAAAATAAACTCAACCAAGGCTCCTATAAAGTAGGAGACACTATACATGACTCAAGTTAGACCCTCAAATCGAATCAACTGAACCAGCTAGGTAAAATTAACGAAGTTAACTTGTACAAGCTATCTTGTGATGTGGAAGTACATTTTTTATCCTAATTTAATTCAAGGAAAAATTAAATAAGGATTTTCTTGTTGCATTTTCAACATGTGACACGTGGCATGTGGCGCTAATAAAAATGGACTCATTTTTTGACATAATTTTATTGCTATTGTGATGACATTTAGTCACTATAATGACAAAAGGGAGTTTTACTAAATGTGTAACATGGTACAATCACATTATCGATGTTTTGCAAAATCATTGCAATTCTAACGGAAAATAAATGTCGGTACAATGACAAATGGATGACTCATATGTTGTTGGAATACCGATGGAAGGAGGAATCTTATTGTATCATACAATCAACGATCAACATGGTCAGTCTATGGATGAAATACTACTTCTATGAAATATTTTTTTGGAAGATCGATGGCATTATGCACTACTCTAGCGACACCCTTGGGAATAGGTGCCGAAAGAGAGATGATAAAGTGCGCGTTGGTAGACCAAAAAAATGCCATTTTTTGCGAAAAATGCACTATATCAATAGCGCTAGCATCACAAGACTGATACCAAACACTATTTTTCAACGCAAGTAGCTGTTGTAACAATGACAAGTAGATACCGTCCTAAGGCCAAAATTAGGCATTATTTTTGTGATGGGTCTGCTATATGACTGATATTAACAACTGTCATATCTTCTGATGTAAGAGAAACGAATATAAGTTAGTAATTGTCGTAAGACTGACAGTATTATGCATACATTTCTTTAAATATTTCAATACAATAAGCACAAAGACTCTTCTCTACTCCATAAGGCATTGGGAGACTTAGAGATATAATTGTTTAGTAGTGTGCTTCTACTTAGAAATGGTATCATCATACATCAAATCCCCGACATCCACACCTTTGTGGACATTCATGGATGTATCTTCATTCAATGATATAACATCATATACTATTAAATGTATATGTTGTACAATATTAGCATTGAGCACATAGTCTAAGGTGTCACTAAAGGATTGAAAATTAATATTCATAGTGACTAGTGTGACTGGCAATGAAATTCTAGGATTTCTTACAAATAATCAAATAAATGTGATAGAATTATAGTTAAAGATAAATTTTGCAGTGTTAACAAAATATTGTGAGAAGAACATATAGCCAAAAATCATTACCAATAGTACAAACTACAAAAGTAGACTAGTGAATGATTGGAAAGGCGTAATATGGCCTAATACTTTGATGATAAGTGTCAAGAATGTAAATTAATATTGTTACAAATATATGAACCATGGTGCATAATTGATGAGCCTCATCATTGGGTAATTATATGGGCCTTAATTGGCCTTAATTCATGTCCTAGCTTAGTCAAACCAACTATTCTCACAACTTATTGCATACTTTTGATTATATTTTGTTTATGAGATGAGTTAGAGTTGGATATTTTGCTTTGTGGTCTAATGTGCACGTAATGTAGGAATAAAGGATAAAAGCAAGGAAAAATGCAGAAATAAAGGAAATAAAGGGTAAAAGCAAGGAACTGTGGCAAAGACCTTGGTAAAAACTTGAATGGAACAAGGGAGAGTAATTATAGGAGGCATATCCTCCTCATTTACTACCCCTCCATTAGAATATTCCTCCATTAGCTCGGAGTGCAAACAACCAAATCATGAGGACTAGAAGACAGCCGAGCAAGTGAAAGTGTTAGAAACCAGTTTATCTTGAGTGGGGAGCCAAGCCTCCCTAGTGGGAAGGAAGTCATTGGAGACTTCAAATGTATAAGTAGAGAGGCTTAAGACCTCAGTAGGATTCATATTTTGATTGTAAAAACTCTACTTTATTTCTGAGCTACAAGACTTGTGACAATTTGTATGTAATCCATGGTTTTGATAATGAGAAAGAGATTCATTTTGAGCCAGCTCTGAGTTAACTTAGAGGGCTAAAGCTCTTGGGTTAGGGCCCAACTCGAGCAGCCAAAGCTCCTCTTTACTGTACATTTATGCTAGCATAGATTCCTAGTTTTCATTGTTCATTTTCTTAAGCAGCATAGATTTATGTTCTGTTCATTTTCTTAAGTAGCTTTCTCATTCTTTTCATTTGCTTAAATACATGCAGTTTCATTACAGTAGCGTAGAGTAGATCAGTTGTGCTTAAGTTCACTTCCATTTGTGCCTTCTTTCAGTTCATAGGGTAGCTAGAGGAAAACGATCACCATAAGGTTGTGCGCAGGTGTCTCGGCCTCATCTCCTCCCTCTGGGACCATGACTTGAGGAAGAGACCCTTCAACAACCCCAGAAACACAGGTTTCTGGTTCTCGCATGAGCTATGGAATTTGTAGTTTGATGCAGTTACTTGTCCACCCTCACTGGTTTTTCTGTTGCTTTTTATTTGAAACCATCTTTAACACGTTCTTCATGCATTGTTTCATTACCGTCCGATCCACAGAAAACCTTCCCAATCACCATCCGATTCGTTTGTTTATCCAACTGCCACCTTGCGTGAAATATTCCACTTAATTTATGCACTTTAAGTCCCCATTTTTGATCTGACTCGCTTAATTCAATGGCTATCTCATCACCCGATCACTAACTAGCTTGGTCGATCTCCATCGTTGATCTGTCTATCCTGATCTGACCGCTATTGTGTAATCTCGCGCGGATTCTTCCATGACCGTTATCTGCCTAGGAGCACACAAGAAAAGTGGTTTTCTTGTGCTACGTGTCACGCAATTAGGCTAATCGCATGAAATTTCAAAATACAGCTTACAACCTTGAGGGTGCGTGAGAAACTACTTATAGCCTTCGAAACCCCCTTAATCATTTTCACATGTTTCTTTTTCTCGCGATACAATCTCCACCATCCATCCTTCGATTAATACTGTCTGTCCATCTCTTGACTTAATCTCCACGATAAGATCTATGTCGTTCATCCTGTTCGTTCTTCCAGTTCGTCCATCTATCCACTTAACCTCCACGATAAGACCTCAGTCGTTCATCCTGTGCGTTCACCCTATTCATCCATCTAGTCATTTAAGCGTTCACGATAAGATCTCCACCATTCATCTTCTGTTTGTTGGTTGATCCAATGGTTCTTATACACTATTGCTTCCTTACGTCCTCCTTTCAATGATTTCGACCTCCGATTGCTCTTACGCTTGAAAACCGATTTAGCTTAAGTTTCTTTTCTTACACCTTAGTATAGTTTGATGCTCTTTACCTCTGCAACATAGATAGTAGCATTAGGTTAGTAATTGATTTAGCAATTTTTCTTAGCATAGCTTCTTAATTGGTTAATTAGGTTATGGTGCAGTTTAGCATTACATGTTGTTTTATTCATTACTATAGTAGAGTAGCTCTCTCTTAGAATAGATTTTCTCTTCTTCCATCAAAGAATCTTCTTTTGACCCTATAGAAGTTTGGCTTAGAACCCCTGGGGTCTCTTGCCAGATGAGAAGTTACAACATGCAATACCCTTACTTTTACTTGTGCATATTACACTGTCACCTCCAAGTTTGTACGAACCCCGGGTTAATAAGTAAAGCTGGTAGCCCTGGGAGTTGCAGCATTCTTGTTGCAATACCTATGGTGCCATTTTCGGGGAGTTGTCTGAGTAGTATGTGATTTCTGCTTTTTTCTATTTCTAGTTTCCAATTTTCTTCCATTAGTTTATTTATGCAAAAGTAATCTAGTTTCTTCCATTCTTTGAATTATCATTATCTTATTTCCTTTTGATTCTGCAAGTAGAATTCCTATTCAACAAGTAGTCTTTTTTGTTCAGTAGTCTTCCTTCAATCAACAATTTCATTTTGCAAATAGAATTTCAATTCAGCAAGTAGTTTTTCTTGTTAGTGGTTTTTCATTCAATCAACAATTTCATTTCTGTAGAGTACTTTCCAGCTTAAAAAAACAAAAAATATTACAAAAACCAACCCAAAAACATTTCCTTTCATGCCTCGTAGCAATAGGGACAATTCAGGGAAATTCTTGTCAAATACCCCCACTGCATCCAACAGTCAACCTTCTTTCTTCTTCAGTGACAGTGAATTGGAAGACCCTTTAGGTGAGCAACCTTACCTATTTAAGGAACCTACAGGGGAAGAAGAAGAGGAAGAACCCTTCCTACTGAACCAATGGCTGAAAACCGAAATGACAGAGGAAATAGAGAGAGAATTAGGGTTCCTTCCCCATCAGGGAGACCAATGGGGACACTAAGATGAAGAATATAAGCCCGTTTGCTCTACCTCATTTCCATGGCCCGGCCACAGAGGACCCTAACACTTTCCTATTTGAGTTTGTTGTTATATGCAGAACATATGACTATATAGATGATGAGAAAAAGTTAAAATTGTTTCCATCTACTCTCAAGGATGCAACATTGCACTGGTTCATGGGTTTAGCTGGAGATAGCATCTCAAATTGGGCTCGAATGCAACAGGATTTTAAAAACAAATATAGGGACTACTATAGGTCAAAACTAAAGAAGATATTTTCAGGATGACCATAGGCCAGGATGAATCCTTAGAAGACTATGAAGAAAGATTCCAACTTAGTTACAAAAGGGCCAGGTGCACACTTGACTTTGAGTCACTGAAGCTGGTCCTGCTTAGATGAGTAAGGGAGGATCTTTTGGATACCTCACATATGATAGCAGGAGGAGATATCTACCAATTACCCTATGAGGATATTAAGACTTTCTTTAGAAACCATTCTAGGGCAACCAGGAAAATGGGTATGGGTAGTCAACCTATGGCCAGTACATCATCCTCCAACTCATCCATCAAGGGTGAAATTGGAAATATGTTGGAAGATTTCAAAAGTGATATGCTGCAAACCCTTGCTTTGCAATTGGACACCATGAACATCAAATGGAAGCAAGAGGAAGAAAAAAGAGCCATGACCATATTTTGTCCTAGATGCACCAAGAGGAATCCTAGGAACGAATGTCCATTAAACTGTATTAAGATTTGCTCAGTCTGTGAAGAAAACTACTCCATAGACAAGTGCCCTTCTTTACCTGGACTCAAAGCTATATATCAAGGAGTTGAAGGGGTCACTGAGCAACTTTGCTTGTTATGAAACCAACTCAAGAAAAGATAGAAAAGTTAGATTAACGCCTTAGAATTCAGCCTCTTCGAGGGGGCAACGTCCTTACATTACATAAATGAACAATTCTTGGATGATACAAATAAAGACCTCCTTTCTATATATAGGAGTCTAAGGGGTCATAACATAATCAGAGCCTACATAACAATAATAATGTAAGGGCACAATAATAACAATAGTGGGCTTCTATGGGGCAAAATTGTTGTAGATCTAACCCAAAAAGATATGAGAATACAAATAAACCCAGAATAGATAGAAATGATTCACTTTATTGATATCAAACCCTTAAGGTAGGGCAACACCATACATTCACTCCTAAGGAAGGAGAACACTCCACAAGCCATATGCATGTTCATACAATAATCCTTAAAACTATTCCTTGACACCTCCCCATGTGGAGTCTCTAGCCTCTATATAGGCCTCATACATACAATACCATGGGTCATTACCATGGTTCCCTCATACCATCAACTAATACCATGGGCCCCTTACATTATTATTAACTACTTGTTGTCCCTTACATGACATGGGTTAACCACCTTATTTATTACTATGGCCCATCCCATTATTACATTATTACCTTGGGTACCTCCCTCGGTACCCCATATTACCCCCCTAGGTATATAACATTCCACCCCCCTTAGCATGTTTCGTCCCCGAAACATTGGAAGAACACAAATAATAAGATCTACTCAAAAGAGTAGTCCATTGATACCAAGCACGTGTATCTAGCCATCCAAGAGAAAGGTGAACCCTCGATCTCGCTGGTGCCTCGCTTGCTTGAGATGGAAGTTGACCATGGCAGCTCTTCTGTGTTGATGTGTAGTAGGTGGATCGTCTCTCCTTTGTATCCGTCATGTGACTACTTGGTGTCCATCTTGATGGTTGTCTTGCGGGGTGATGTGGGTGATGATATGTTGAAGTTTTAACCCACGATGGCTTTTGCTTGACTTCACCCTGCTGTGCTGCCTATTGTGGTGTCTTATTTTTCAATATGACTTCCACCACTGAGTCCTCCTCTGATGTATCAACACCTGTAACCTTTTCTGCTTCAGCCTCTGTTTGTGTTTGATTGTCAACCATCAACTGCTCATCATCTGATATGTCAGACCTTGGAACATCTTCTGCTTCAGCCTCCTGGGACTCTACCGGTTTATTAATGGAAATATCTTGTAATGCAATTTTCTTCTTTTTATACCATAGCTTCAGGAATTTCTTCTGTACATTAATATTTATAGTACCCACGGATTCCATCCAAGGATATCCCTAAACAACATCCATAGTATCCTTCTTTGAAGCATAAAAATCACCATGCAACACATATTTATCCATAGAGATTTTCAAATCCTTGTACACTTGAACATCCTTATTATCAACCTATGTATGTTCAATTTGTTTTGTTGGGACTTGCAATTTTTTTGCCAAATTAACACTGATAAAATTATGTTTACAACTAGGATTTATAGACACAATGATCTCCTCCTTCTGAATCAACCCATGAACCTCCAATAAGGATATACCTGTAGGAAATAGACCCACATGTTTCTCCTTATCTTGTTTTATGGCATGAGACCATCTGTCTAAAAGTAATTTTTCAAATTCTTCATCTGAAAGTTTGGTCAACTGCTGTTTGTGGTCAAGTGAATTCCGCCACCATTTGGCAGCCTCATCTTTTAAATTAAGCCACACTGTATCCCTCCAATGTGTCCCAAATATACTCTTTTTTTCCTTTATGAGTTCTTCAATAGTCATACCATTATCATTCCCTGTAAAAAATGTCTTGCTAGAATCCATGAATAGTTTGGAAAAAAATTCACTTATTTGGCGAAAATTTGAAAATGTCACAGTTTCATCAATATTGCTCAGAATCTCTATTATAGCATGTTTTTGGAAATGGAACAACCATTATGCATCTGCCCATGTGATAGAAATCCTGATTCAGATACTGGAATTTCAGATC
>APFE030344230.1:13871-30772 GCA_000404065.3 Pinus taeda | reverse complement strand
TTCAAGAGTGACCTGCTACCAATAAAGTTTCTTCAAGTTTTCTTCCCAATTTTTCCCTAGTCATTTCTGACCAGTACCTCTTTATTTTTTTCAAGCTTGAGGAGGATAACATATGTTTGTTCCATAATTTTCCCTTCGGGCAAACCCGTCGCTATGTTTTAACGAGCCTAGCGACAGTGAAACTCACTCTTTTCTGCATGGACAAGTTTGTCGCTATTGTTTTAACGAGTTTAATGACAAAGATAACTCGGTCCTTTTCAAGTTTAGAGAGTCTGAAAAGAGATATAAAGGAAACTCCAGTAATCCTTTTTCGTAATATAATCCTTTAAGTTCGAAAAAGTATAAAATAATACGAAAGGGATGACTTTTTGATAGTTTTAACGAGCTGAACAAGACAAGCGCTCGATTTTTTTGTGTAATGATCCCTCAGGTCCAAAAATATTAAAATATAGAGGAGGGATGGCACTTCCAATCACTTTAACGAGCTGGAGAGGCCAATTGCTTGGCAATATTTTCATATTTTACATGTCATATGAAAAGAGCTGAAAGGAGACTCGTTTTTTGAAGAATGAGTGATGTTTTCGGATAGCAGCTGGTTCCAGGTAAGGTTTGGAACTGTTCAATCATGATAGTGTAAAGAATATGGCTAATAGAATCACTCGTCACAACTATTCCTCAAAAGGGGTAAACAATCAAATGGAGGCGTATGATCGGCTAAAAAAAGAGTGGAGGTGATGGTAAGAATATGACCAAGGCTCAAAAGCTGATGATTATGCGATCGCAATGGTTATTTACCAAAGGTGGGTTCATTTTTTAATAAAATTGAACTCTGGGGGTACATTTGCTCATTGCTAGGTTTATTTTTTAACGAGCTTGAACTTCGCGTAAACCTGCTCGTGTTCGGTTTCATGTTATACAAGCTTAAAATGAAAAAACTATGCTTGTTATAAGTTCACATGTCCCCAACATAATGACGAAAATTGAGGTGCATGCCCCCCAAGCTTCATTGCATTCAACGTGGTGGTTGGAATGAAGGTTTACCTTCGAGATCTTTGAAAGATTAGACTTGGAAAGGGAGTTGTTTCATTTTTTAATGAGGTTGACATAGTAAAAGAACTATCCTCATAACCCTTGTTTCATTTTGTAACGAGGTCGACACAAGATAAGAACCATCCTCGGTGACCCATAGTATCAAAATGGTTAGAGTTCTTATTAATCTTTGATGATGTAGAAGATATCATATGACAGGTTTCCACTGTGGCCATTTCCGCCAGATTACTTGGAGGTGGGAGGGAAAAAGTACCCATTAAGGAAGGGTCTTTTAGGAGACATACTTCGACATTTTGAAGCAATTGAGAACTTCCATATATCATTGGAATGCTTCCCATAACTTGTGAACTGTTGGGGAGGAAGGTTTGTTGGTCAACGATTGTAATTCCTCCTTGGAAGGGAAATGCAATCTTTCTAAAATAAGTTGACACACCAACAACCATAGCATAAATCTAGGGCCTTCCCAGAAAGATGTTGTAATCGAGGTTTCCATCGATAACTTCAATATCAATTTCTACTGTCTAGCCCCCAGTTCAACTTGCAAGTTACTTAAAATCCCGTACGGGGTGTATGTTCGTCCATAGAATGCTTTTAATGTCATTGATGATCTTGACAAGGGTGGTGAGCCTAAAGTTTTCCAGCAACTCATTGACATAATGCATGTAGATGCCCCCTCATCAATAATTGTTTGATGAATAGTTTTGTTGAGGGCTTTCACTTGTATGAGGAAAGCGAGTTGAGATGGTAACTGAGGTTCATATCTTTTATGATTAAAGGCCACAAGATTGGAATCCGTTGGGTCAATCCCACCTATTGTTGACAATAGAGCTTGCTTTTGGGAGGGGCAATTCAGTAGTACTTCAAGTGTCGACATAGCAGATGGCTATTGGGGCAGATCCTCTACTATATTATAATTCTGTACTGCTCGAGCACGAGGATTAAATGTTGATTTGTGTACTACTCCCTTTGGCAGCTTTATTGTGAGCTCAGGAATGATGGGTCGCACAACTTCTGACGAAGTTGTTGTCGAATTACTAGGTTGATCTGTAGCCTTGTTGTTCGACGACTTTGGATTGCAATAACCTTTATTCCTTGTCGATATCAAAGCATCATTTTGTTGTTTCGAGATGGATAACATAAGCACTTGGGATGGGGAAGCTAGATCGAAAGCAACCAGGTTAGTTTTTGGGTTTGGAAACAGATCAGTCAACATCGCTGAGGTAGTTGAAGTCTTTAAAAATTTCGCAACCTTAGCTTGATGTGGACAATTTTTTGTGAAATGCTTATCGTCACATATTAAACATGGATAACGAGGTTTCTGTTTCCCAGTAGGGTTATCAGAAGATTTTTTAGGAGATGAATCATCCTGTTTCTTCTTTTTTCTTTTCCATTTCTTCTTTCCCCCTAGTTGCTTCAGTTCTTTGCTTTTGTCAGTCGACACGACATTAACCTCCGAGGCAGGAAGTTTGTCATTTTCCTTTTTACTGGAAACTACAAGGGCTTTACCTGATGGGGCCTTTTTGGTTTGCGTACTTGAGGTGCCAATCACGCCATCGCCAGCATGAGAGTCCTTGTTCGATTTAGGAGGAGGAGGAACGAAAAATTTTGGTCTAGGAGCATCAAGAATTTTGTCATAGAGCGTGCCATACTGAGTATATATCAAGTCTAGATATTGTGCACGAGCAATGAATTGCTCTTCAGTGACAACTCCTCCCTTGGCCACATCTTCTGTAATAGAAGGTAACAATGACTTAATAAACCATTCAGCTAACAACTGATCAAATATGTTTACCATTCTATGACGACATCGCCAGTCATGAATATGATCAAATATGTGAGTGGCTATCGTCTACTTAAAATTGGTAAGAAGCTCCGTTCCTGTTTTGTACCTTATGGGTAGCTGAAAATGGGTTAAAAAGGTGGTGGCAAGGGTGCTGAAGTTATCGAATGAAGCTCTAGGCAATTCGATGTACCATTTCGCTGCCAGACCAGTTAACATTCTCTGAAAAAGGCGAAGCCTAATTGAATCATCATTGAGGGTGTTGGACGAACACCACAGATGAAAGGTCATCACATGATTCGATGGATCCTCACCTAGATTTCCATTGAATTTAGGAATATATGATGGAAGTTTATGAGGAATCATTGGGCACCAAGGGGTGTAAGAAATTGGATCATTTGCTAGCCAATTCAGATTTGGTAATTCTAAAGTTGCTACGAAGAGAAACTGTTGAGTCAGGTTTGGCAAAGCATACCCAGGATAAGATGGGATCGCCTGAGCAGTGGGTCTTTGCATACCAGCATAATGTCTTTGATGCTGATAAATTTGATAAGGTTGATGGGCATAACCATTATAATATGATTGATGGTAACCGTTCTGAATATACGACTGTCCATTACCAGCAAAGCTTTGTTGCTTAGGTCCTTAGTAAACTTGCTAGAATTGTAGTTGTTGATATTGCACCAGCCATGGCTATGAGACCATTTGTTGTTGTCCAATACTGGATGTTTGACCAAGATGAGGGGTGTTAGTACCCATTTTAGCCTGAGTCACTTTCGTTAAGAGGCCACTAATTGGCTGTTGTGATTGAGCCGTGGAGACAAGAGGTTGTTGTATTACGACCTGAGAGACTTGAGATTGACATACAATAGGTAGCGCTTGTACTTGCGACATCATCACAATAGCGAGTGTAGTGGGAATTTTTGATACAGGTTGATTTTGTTGCATTGAATATAAAACTCTTGGCTGTTGAGATAGTATAGGCATCCAACCACTGGATGCAATTCCTGCTTGACCTGAATTTTTTTGTGAACTCTCATATGGTTGCTCTCCTGGAGGGAAAAATGAAAAGGCATACTGCCCCCCATATGGCGGCAACCCAGTGTTCAAAGGGTAAAATGGTCTTTGGAGACTGGACTGCCCAAATTGATGCTGTTGTGAAGGATCAATTTGTCGAGTTTCAACATAAGAAATTCCAGATAAGATTCCGGATGAACAAATAGGAATAGACCATACTGTCGAAACAGTACCTGAGTGGACTCCATCTAGTGGTTGAGAACTAGTTGGGATAGATGGTATACTAGCGAACATTTTCGGAGTAGCAGAAGGAGGTTTTTTTACTACTGTGTCAGATGACACAGTCCTAGATGTCGATGGTTGTTCAGACATATCGAGTCTATCCAAAAGACTTCTTAGCGATTCTACAGGGACTTGCAATGAAGGATGACTAACTTCTGTAGTAGAAGGATATAGGTGGATCCCAGTTCCAAAATGCAATAGGGTACTGGATGGAAGATCCTCCACAATCTCTTCTATAGAAATCAGTTCAGGTGGAAGAGGTAGACTGCCAAGTCTATAAAATATTTCTGGTGTCGAAGAAGGTACAAAATCTATAGCGACAGATGTTGGAGGGGTGACACCTTCCGAATCAACCCTAGATGGAGCTGGTTCAGGAATAGAAGTGTTTACCATTACACTAGGATCAGTTCTAATGTCCTCTTGTAACTGCAGAGCTTCTTCTGTAGAGGCAGGGATACCAGAAATAGTTGGAGTAACTGGAGTCGCTGAGGATGTTGAAACACAAGTTTCAAATAAACCAGGAGACTTTGACCCAGTTAAACAAGATCGCTTGGCCCAGAATGGTTTTGTTTCTGGAGTCAAAGACGGTTGACTCATTAGTCTTTGTGAATGACGACATTTTGATTTATTTTCTTCCACTATTGCGAATTACTTGATCAAATCAAAATAAAAAGGGGAAAATGTGATTCCGAATTAAATGAACTTTATGATACTTTGACACAACTTAATTTTTCAATTTTTAAGAGTCGAGAAAAAGCTAAAGATGACTCTAGTTGCCTTTGATTTTTAATGAGCCTGAAGTAACAAGTGCTTAGATGGACCTTTTCTTTTAAGGAGTCTGAAAAGGAACTAAAGTGACTACTCTGGAAATCTAGACAGAGGGATTACCAAACCAATCGCAAAACCGCAGAATACATTTTAAGGTACGACAGTCAATCTTCTCGAATGCTGTGTTTAGTACATTGCGATCGATAGGGCAACAGACATGGCTTCCTAAGGATAAAGGATATAGCCTATTGTGGTCTCAAAATATATACTCGATGGTATGTGGGAGCACAAATCTGTACTGGCACTTGTTGTATCAAAGAGGAGGAATCACCCAACCTATGATGAAAAAGATAGTTACCAGGCTTTATGATGCCGGAATACGTCTTTAGCCTAGACTTCTAGATGTTGTGCGTTAGGTTCCAAAGTGTTTTTATGTTCATTGAAGTTTATTTTACAGTTGATCTTTCTTAATAAGTTTGCCTTTAAGGTTCACCACGTAATGTAGATATACAATTCCTAAATATGCAATCGAAGATTATAAACAGTCGTTTACTTTCTTTTTGCAATGAAAATCCTAGCTACTAAGGAAAGAGAAGTAAAATCCTTTCAACATAGAGCAGAGAGCACACACTAAGATGCACTGTCCTAAATCAATTTCCACATGCAATCTAAATGCAAATGCATATGCATGTATTTATTTATTTATTTATTTATTTTTTCAGTTTCCTTAATGTGAGAATGACAAAAAGAAAACTAAGTACATATCTAAACTATCTTTTCTCAAAGCGACACTTTAGCAATTTCTTGTTCAAAAAATGAAAGGAAGACTAAGACGACACTTTCAATTTCGACTTGAAAACTGCTTTCGACACTTCAGAGAATTGATGATTCAAATCAAATACAATAGCAAAAGTGTAATCAAATATTTGAAAGAGGAAGACTTTATGACACTCTTTTCTTTGATTGAAAATGACACTTGCGACACTTTCAAATCAAAAGACAACAGTCGATTAAGCTACTATTTGCAAAGGAGAACTGTAAATGATGAAAAATACATAAAAACATTCACAATTATTTATCAATGGAGGTTGAATAATGCAAAGGAAGAGAGTTTCACCAGTGATATACTGATCACAGACAACAAAACTACTGAATAAAGTTGAAGGCAATGAAGAGAAAACCAAAATCTGGAAGTAGAAACTGTCTCACCTAGTCATCGCACCTGTAACATAGGGAAACAGGGATTCATCTCACCTACAACACACGGGAGGTGCGATGCATCTAGACTGCCAATGAGAGACAATGTGATGGTCCAGGGATGAGATTGAGCTTGGTTTTTGCTCATAGTTTGCAGCTTAGTTCACAGATTTAGCCTAAGCTAATGATAGGTAGTAAACACAAAATACAGGGGTTGATCTAATGAGGTTACTTGAGCTACCACCAGGGCACTTAGGATGTTTGCAAGTCAGATATTTAGTTCATAAACTAACCCAGAGATTTACTGAAGCAGCGTTGATCTACTTTGCAGTTGCATAGCAAAAGCAGTTCGAAGGCTAGCTGGCTTAACTTCAGGCTCCATCTGTAGTTTATAAAGCAAACAACAGTGACTAACAATCAAACTATTCGCTCCCCAGTGGAGTCGCCATTTTGTTATCGGTAAAACTAGTGTCCATTCAGAGCTGTTAGTCCCACTAAGACGGGTAGCTATCTTAGAAACAAACAAACTAAAGTTACTTGTGTTTTCCTTTATGAGAGATAGATGAGAGAGAAGCGAGAGTCACAACCGCAGTCTTCCACTGGTCCTGCCTTGTTTCCTACCTCCTTTGACAGCTGCCTCCTCCTCACTTGTCCCGCTTCAAAGAACACCTATAGAGTCAAAGCAACATAATACCATCAAAGCATAGAGTTAATAACCATAAACAAATAGGATCAGATTTATTAGCATACAAATGCATATCTCAATACAAGATCCATAAATAGACAATAAATGGAGAAACTCAAAAGCTTTATGAAAAAGTAGTAGAAAAGATGAAACCCATTGGCTGACCCGTGCCATCCTCCCAAATGAAAGCCCTTTTAACTCATGAAAAGCATAGATAACCAACACTAGAATTGTCACAAGAAAACAAAAAACACTTCCTTAGAAAATCAAAATTTAGCCTTGGATCTCTAGAATGAGGGATCCATATATATAAATATTTGTAGGTGGTGAGTCAGCTTCTGGGATTTTGATTAGTGTCATTCCTCTGATAGTTCTTGGTTCCACTTGGAGATTTCATGATCTCTTACTCATCCCTAGGTGAATTCAGAGAGGCAAGTGTCAAATGGGCAGTTTCTAGAAGATTCTCTGGGTTTCCACCTAGCCAACTGCCTCTGCCATTTGTCTGCTCTCGTTGATCGCACCCTACAGAAGGGATTTTTAGTATGCATCACACTTTCTGCATGTAGTAGGTGAGATGCATCACACCCTTAACACTGAGTAGCCTGTATGGTATAGTTTTGACCAGTTTTGAGTAGATTTTCAGGGAGAACTTCTGTGAGATGATGTAATCAGCTGACCTTGTTCCTTTTGGGTGATGAAACAACACTTTTAGGGGCTTAGAAGCCCTTGGTTTATGGACATATGAGATTGGGGTTGTAGTGCCCAAATATGTCTATAACACTCATGTCCACTATTTGTCGCGTAGAAAAAATTCATTTTGTATACGTGACACTAATATTAATAGCGGACCTCCAAAGTGTTGGTTTCCAATACATCCTATTTGCACTCACTATATCATTAGTGGTTTTAGGTCACATCAATAATCATTGTCAAGGTAGGGCCTGCCATGAAAAATCACGTTATCCCTTGGCCAATTGTAAAGTGACACCTATCTGCAAGCGAAGGATATAAAATTCAACCTATAGTTGATAAAATTCATTTGTTTGTTTTGCATTCGTGGAAAAGAGCTCCAACTTGTTATTTTCCAAAAATCAATGGTAACTGGTACATAATTAGGCAAACATTATTCTCATATCATTCTTTGTGGTTTCTAGTTATTGTTTGTTAAAGTTTTAAAATGAAAATTCCAAAGGGGAAAATACTGTGCCCTAAACCATGAGCCCTATCCAATCTGAAACCCCTGAAACACTAGTAAATCCTGATGACTCTCCATTGGTTGATCAAGATGGTGACATATTTGACACAAAATGTGAGTTTTACCTTTATGAACACATAAATTGGGTGTTCCAACATTTCAAAGACCAATAAGATTTTTCCTTGGTCTGGGATCATATCTTGCTCAATTGTTTTACCCTCAAATCTACCATTTCCCAAATTAACTACTTACTGTTTCGATAAGTACCTGCCAAGCCACAATGCTATCTTTTCTAAAGCCGGAAACCTATTGTTTCAAATTACTCCCCAATCTATATTACAGATTCTAGGCTTGGTGATGCCTGAACAAGTTCATCTTCATACTGATGAAATCCTAAATTCCACATATCACAATCTATCTCCTAATGAAATCCTAAATTCCACATATCACAATCTCTCTCCCAGTGAAATAAAGTTAGTTTTAGAATTATTTTCACCCCCTAGAGCTGAAAGCTCTAACATCAGTCCCCCATATTCATCAAGTATTTTTCTAGATCTATCTAGACAAATTATTTCTATGATCTTCTCACTACTAGGCTATGACCATGACTAAGAAGATGATGAATGTATTCTAAGGTTCCCGACTTATATTTATTTTTGGTATGAGGGAACTTGACCTAGGTTCAGAGCATGTTGCACACCCACAAAACCCTCAACTACTATCCCTTTCGGTAATGACTTGCAAGAAGATCGTAGTCTGACCGAAGCAGTTATGGGAGGATGTAGAACTAGGCTTCTACAACTGAAGGGATATTCACGTAGTTGTGTTGTCTGTTTACTTCTATGCTATATTGATCGTATAACTGTGTGTGCATAAGAAATTAATGCAGATGATTAATTTAATAGAATCACATTAAACCCATAAACTCTAACAAATAATAATATATCTTATAGTTCTCCGCATAATTTAGTGAAAAACATACATAATGATACTAACAACAACAAAGACTGAACATAGAAAGATATACAGTTCTTCACCAAAAATTCTTCTTTATTAATATAAGTCTTCAATACATATACATTTCCAACCTGCACACCCAACTGCAGGTGGTATGCGCACTTAGCTATAGACTCTTCTAGGCCTCTGCACACTCAGCTACAAAGCCTCCCAAAATTACATACTACAGATGTGAATACAGAGATTCAATTCAGTTATGATATTTTATTACATTATTTCCTTTTGCTAAGGTATTACACATACTTAAATACATTTCATATTTACAAAAGCCATGGTCCACATATGATGGATCCATAAAACAAGGACTAATACCTGATACCTGTTACAAAATAATGGCTTTATCCCTTCCCCAAATCCCTAAAAGTCAGTGCGATGAATATATCTTTGCTAGCTTCGCGCGGTCCGCTCCTTCTTTTGTGGGGTCTTTTACCCAAAAATTTTACCAAGTTGGGCCATGCCCAATAAGCCTCCAACACTCACCCATGACATGTCTCGAGTCACTTAGATTTGACACCCTTGATCTTCGCTGTTATCTTGTTGTACATTGCGTTGTAATGCTAAAGCATTTTTTCCATCAATTTTTCTTCCTGACACACTTCCTTCGGGTAAGATTCTGTAGTAGGTCCAATAGTCTTATGCAGTAACTCTGCTTCCCTTCTCTTCAATTCCTTCATCCTTTCGTCGACTTCCTGGGAAAGTTCCAGGACTTCCTCCTGCCATGGCTGAGTCTTCTCTTGCAAGATCCATGCTTTCCTCTGAAGATCATCTATTTGCATTTGGAGGTTCTTTGCTTCAAAAATGATAGCAAGACTCTGAAAGAATGGTAAGGTCTTCACAGTTTCTAGGATCTCATCCTGCCTCTTATGCTTGGCCTACAATTACTCTTCGATCTTTAGGACATTTAGATCCTCCTATAGTGATGTCAAAACATGCATCGTATCATCAAGCAGTTTTCCAAAATCTTCCACTGTATCAGATATGCCTTTCAATGCTATGATGAGGTTCGTTTGTCTCTACTCCTAAAATTATGGTGGCATACTTGGATGCAACCTTATTTGTGACGCTGATATCTTCACTTCTTAATCAAATTTCAAATTAGCCATAACATTATTTGAGTCCTTAATCATGAGGGCGAGCTTCAAAACCTTTTCTATTGGTGCTTCATCCTTACAGACCTACATGTTTGGAACTATGTTGCAAGTCTCGATAATGGCCTTCTCCAACTATTCTCATTGCTCTCTTGCTTCCTCCCTATCCTTGGAAAATTTCTTCAGTTCCTTCTTCATCGTTTCTTTCTCTGACTCTACCTTTTATTTTAATAATGACATATATTTCTCTTGTTCCTGCAATTCTGCAGTGATTCCCTAGTGAAATTCATGCATCACCTAGAGAGGTAGCACAATGACATTCTTTTGGAAACTGCACCATGCTTTGGCTTGCTCTTTATCTTCTGCTACTTCAAACTTTAGTGCCTCAACTGGCACATGTAACATCCTAACTCCCTAGGTTGTTTCTAGTCTTTGTTTTGGCAGCAATGAATGGGTTGCTTAATCTAGTTTCCTCATTGCCTGCGGAAATTCCTTTAGCTCCACGATGCCCTACTGTACCTCAGCCAAGATTTTATTACAATGATCATCAGTCTTGTCCTAGGTTTTCATGTCTCTCTCTTGAATATTTTTTGCTATCTCGTTGATGTCTCCCTCAGTGAGGGAAGAAACACTGTTCCCTTACTCTTATTCATCTTATGCTTCTTTCTTGGCCACATTTTCACCAAAAAGGGTGAATCTTCTGATACCTTTGTATCGCTGAGGTGTTCTTCATGTTCTTGTCCTTGCCCTGTTTCTTCTGTCTCTTGATCGACATCCTTCCTACTTGTATGTGCACCCTATGAAGTACCCTTCTCTATTCCAATTGCTCCAACCATTCCATTGGGTGGGGTCATCCATTCCTCCAGCCAATCCTATACTACCACGAGGAAATCATCTTCTGTTACTAGGTATGTCAATGGATGCCATGTCTGCGTTGCGTCCTTCCTCGCTTTCACACACGCCCTGTGAAAGTCTACCTTGAACTTTGCAATATGACGATATTATTTGTACAACCTTGGTGAGAGTCTGGGATACTGATTCACCACCATATGAAGATCCATTGCCATGACTACAAATAACATCTTGTTCTCTATTGCACGCATTTGATCCTTTGTAAACCATAGTGAAGCATACCTCACTACTTCCCATACATCTACTTCAACAGTCGGAAATTGAGAATCTTCTAGCTCCTTCCATGCAATAAGTGCAATAAGAATTATCAGCCAGGAATAATGCAAGGTCTTTCCTTCTTCCTATGCTTCCCTGCAATCCATCAAAATATCTTTACAAAGATAAGAATTCTAGTTGAATTGGACCATGCGCTGCACTGCTTTGCTAATGACACTACTGCTACAGGCACTTTATTAGCCCTGCACTTCCTCATGATCTTCCCTTCTAAGATATGTGTGGTGAAGCACACACCTTGATCGTCGATGGAGTTTATCTCATATCTTTGAGATTTATTTACTAACCTGAACTTTTCTTTCATCATCTAGGCCATCTCCTTGTATTTGTTTTTACCCATGAATTCATCCATGAGGTCCTTTCCTTGATATGGAAACACTGTTATTCTTCTGATGAGTATCTCAGCAATCAAGATCCTCATCCCTAGCCAAATTAAATCATCATGCACCAGTTCAAGGAGTTGCTGCACATAGATTTTATTGAATGGTCTTCGACCGAAGTGTGGCACATTCAACATGTTCAAAAGCCATGCTTTCTGCACTCCCGCAACCCATTCTTGTGGTTGTAATCTTGTAACTCTGCTGTCTAGGTAATAGAATTTCTTCAGGTATCTACTGGGCTCAAAGTGTGGGAATTTTTTTCTATCATTGAAATCCTAGTCTTCCATTTTGAGCTGGGCGATCTTTCCCAATGCTTCTCCTTCAAAAGGAACCTCCTCTGTAAATAATGGAGTATAGGTAGAAAATTTCCCTTATTTTGGTTCCCTAACCCGCTTTCTGCCCAGATTTCTTGGTGTCATTTATGCTGGGAGCACAAAGGGAACCTCCACATCCTCTGTCTCCTTCTGATGAAACTCAACTTCTTCCTCACTGTCGTGGACCTACTAAGGTCCCTCTTGCTGCATCGGTCTCTTTCCTTTCTGCATGGGATTTTTGCCTTTAACCTCCATGTTCTTCGCCCACACTTCTTTTTGTGTCTTCTTCCTTGGTGATGTTCTTAATTCTACTGTAGAGACCTCAACTGTTCTATTCTCCTTCGTCTTCTGCGACTGTGATTGTAGCTGTGACTATGCTTGTGATTGTGCTTGCCACTGTACAAGCACCTTTTTTGGTGACCTTAAGCACGTCGGGGACATGGGTACATTCTCCCCTGCGATCTTTCCTGCTTGTGACTCCATGATAATAGCTAGCCCTTTATTTGTAAATATCCTCACAAATTCTTCCTAGCTCCTCGCAGACATCGAATCACTCTTCTTCACTTAGGCGCAATTTATGATCTCTCTTAGGCAACAAAGTGTAAAAAACGGTGCCGGATGTAGTTTTTATAACAATTTTGTATTCCTAGGCTCATGATTGGCTTAGATTTGGCTCATTTAGTGTAGGTATGGGCTAGATACAACTAGTTGTGCTTCATAAATGCTTTTCTCCCATGCCTCTCAATGGTAAGTTCCTTTTAACAGTGCCCTTTTTCCTTCCAATGGTCATATTTCCGGCTAAATTCATCAGATTTTTCCTTTGGTGTAGTCACCTCTTCTTCGTCACAACTCCTTTGGACTTTGTCATACTCATAAGTATCACGCAACAATATTCCTTCAGTGAAGTCCCTTCATGTAGAGTAGTTTATATTCCCATGCCACTTTCACCTGCAGGTGACACTAAGGCTTTCTTTTCTTCATTTTTTAATGCGAAGCTCTAGGGACACATTCATCCCTGTATATATTCAATCTACTACAATTCACTCGTCTTGGAATCATCTGATCATTCAAATTCAGAGCTGAACAACACCACCATCTGAAATGTTCTTGATGATATATGACTCCAACCAATGTCTTTTTGGTTTTCCTAGGAACTTCATGAACTTACAGTCATATAATAGTACAAGATCCCCTTTGTGAAATATCTTCTTCTTGATGTGCCTGTCATTCTAGGATTTCTCCCTTGCTTTCAGCACCTACCGATGGAACCCTACTATGAATATGTCTTCTTCTAAATCTAGTATCTACGACATCCTTTCGTTCATCATGTTAGGGTCTGCAATATCTATGACAAATGTAATTCTCAGAGTCGATACAATGTATTCCATTGGCATGACTGCTTCTTGTCCATATACCAACCTAAATGGTGTCTTCCCAATCAATTTCTTACATGTCATTCTATATGCCCACAACACTGCTGGAATCGTCAAGTCCCAATCATCTTTGTTTATGTTGTACACCTTGGTCAATCCATTCTCTAGAATCTTATTGAAAGCTTCCACTGTCCCATTTTCTTGAGGATGATAGGGAGTGCTCTTTTGATGGTAAAATTGAAATTCCTCAGTTAGTGCTTCAATTTTTTTGTTCAAAAAAGTGTCCCCTGGTCACTCATCAAGATCTTCGGACAACCAAAACTAGACAATATATACTCGAAAATGAACTTCACAATGGTTTCTGCACTGCAATCCTTTACCAGTTTTGCCTTGGCACATATTGTCAAATAATCAATCATGGTGATGATATATCTTACACCAATCCTTTTCCCCGACGGGCTGATAGGTCCAACAAAGTCAATTCACCACTTATTAAAAGCCTGCAAATTCACCTATGGTACTAGTGGCATTTCATCTCTTCTGGATGGATTTCCTATCCTTTGAAATACATTACATGTTTGAAAATAGACTTTCTCATCCTTATGTACTGCAGAACACCATAAATCGGCTCTCAAAATATTTTGCGCAATGGATTTTCTTGCATAATGCCCACTTGCGACTGCTCCATGAGCTTCTATCAGAATGCTTTGTCTTTCATTTTTAGGGACGTATTTTCCCCATACTTCATCCGGTTTAATTTTATACCAATGTCCTTTGATCAATGAGAAATAAATTGCTCAAACCACCAAGCCCTTCTTTTACTTTGTAGTGTACACCATGGATGCCATTCTTGTGGACAAAAACTGAATAATATCTGCGAAGTGATCATCTGCGACTTTAATTGCGAACAACAGTGCATCGGGAAAGTTATTTTCAATACTTTTAGGTTCTTCTCCTGTATCTATCCTAGATAGGTGATCAGGCATAGCATTCAAACTTCCTAACTTCACTATGACTTTGAAGTCATATTCCTAGAATAATAACAACCATCGACATATCTTCCCCCCAAAATAGGCTTATTCACCATGACTGCAGAATGGTCTGTGAACATATTAAAATGTGCTCCCAACAAGTAATGTCTAAAATTCTGTAGTGCATATACCATGGCTAACCCTTCCCTTTTTGTCGTGCTGTAATTCTTTTTTTCCTTAGACAACTTCCTACATGCAAATTCTATGGGATGATCAATATCCCCTCCTCCCGAATACGCTAGTACTACTACCAAAGCTATGCAGGATGCATCAACATGCACATGAAACTCTTTCTTCCAATATGGAAAAAATAGACTTCGTGCAGTTACCATCTTTTCTTTTAGTACGTCCAAGCTCTTATGGAATTCTTGATCCCACTGGAAGGTCACATCCTTCTTCAACAGCTTCTCCATCGACGTATTTATTTGCACATACCCTTTAATAAAATTTCTATAGTAACTAGTGTGTCCTAGCATAATATGGATTTGTCTTACAATTTTTGGAACTGGAAGGTTCACAATGACTATGAGCTTCGCTGTATCCACTATCAATCCTTGTTTACAAACCACATGTCCAAACAATATTCCAAATGGCACACAAAAGATGCACTTCTTCAGGTTCAATGATATTTGATATTGCCTACATGTATCCAACATCAACCTTAAGCTCACCACATGCTTCTTTATTAGCCCAAATACTATCCAATTGTCAAAGTAAGATTCCATAAATATATGTATGTACTCCTTGAAATATGCAATTACAACTCTAGAAAAAATATCAAGCGCATTCTTCAACCCAAAAGACATTACTATATAATGATAGGAGCCCCATTCTATGGCAAACGTCACCTTATGTCTATCTTTTGGTGCAATTTTGATAAGATGATACCCCAAGAAGCGATCGGTAAAAGAGTAAGCCTCTTGTCCTCCTACATTATCCAACACTTTGTTTGTAAATGGTACATGGAAAGGATCATGTGAGTGTGCATCATTCAACTTCCTCAAGTCCTCATAGATTTTAATTTCTCCTTTCACCTTCTTCTCTTGAAATACCATGTGACTTACCCATTCAGATTCTTCGATAGGTTCAATTATCCCGACTGTTAACATCTTGTCCAATTCTTCTTTTACCTTTTCCATATAATTTGGGTTCATCTATAAGGCCTATGCTTAACAAGATTCACATGAGGCTTCAAAGGAATCCTCATAACTCGCAAATCCCCTAAGATGCCTTTCATGTTTGAAAATTTAGTGGGAAACAACTCCTGGTATTCATGCAACAAATATGTTATCTTGTTGATGGTGTCTTCGTCCTAGTAATCTCCTATGGTCACATACTTTGGTTCAACTTCTGACCCTATATTCACCTTCCTCATCTTTAATGGTTTTGTTATATCATGCATCTATATCTCAGGTCCATTTATTTCACAATTCCCCTCGGAATCTTTGATATCAATGTTGTGAGGATCTTCGTCCTCTTCTGTAGTGAGATTATAACATTTAATCACATTTCGGATCTACACAAGCCAATGAGGTTGCCAGATAAATGGAACTTCGTTTTCAAAAATATTTTTCTTAACTATACTCAGAGCTGCATCTATATGCGAACAATCATCTTCAAATCTAAATGTCATCACAAATCTATCCACCATCTCTGCCCAACTAGCAATTCCAGGTCAAAGTTCAGGTTCCAAGTACTAGTTTTGAGGGATCATTTCTAGGGTATGGATGAAACCATGCACCCATTCTTCTCACAAAATTTCTCCCCAAGCTACCATATAGAGCTGCATATGGTCTCTAGGATCATTCTGGCCATCATACTTGTCTGCGAGCTCTGTTTTTACTTGTCCAAATCTTACCCACCTAAAACTCCTACATTTTCGCCAATCTACTATATTATTTTTATGCCTACCCCACCATCTAGAAGGTGTAACCTTCAAAGCTTGATCTGCTTGTTAAACGCACATGGAACAACAAGAGAGATATGAAAGATAAAACATGTAATACATTTTTATTGACAAATGATATACATTTATAGTACATTATGTGACCGTTGTGATTCACATCCCAAGGTCTCTTGGACTCCTTTTGTCCATTCGACTTCCACACTAACCCATTGAGGATTAGGTGTCCAACATTCCCCCCCTTAATCCGAAGGGTTATGCATGAGTCCAAGAAGAGAGCTGTAATACAAAATGTGCAAAAATGCATGGTAGCACTAGGCTGAATGTGCTCTTTAAAATGTTGGTATAAAGGGTGGTGGTTTAAGGATGACCACCAACACTGGAACGCTTAGTGCAGTTCCCGGAACTCTTCCAAAACTCGCAAGAAGCTGAATTCTTCTGCTAGAGGAAGTGCTCCTATTGTTTTGAAGAGGGAAAACTTCAACCATAAAAGGGAGGTCTCACCCGTATAAAAGGGAGAACTTCAACCTGAAAAGGGAAGTCTCAACCTGTGATGGTTTAAGGATGACCAACAACTCTGGAATGCTTAATGCAATTCTTGGAACTCTTCCAAAACTGGCAAGAAGCTGGAGTCTT
>APFE030344229.1:0-12202 GCA_000404065.3 Pinus taeda | reverse complement strand
GGACAACACTTTTTTTGAAGGAGAGGGGAATGTTAGGTCCCTATAATACTAGTGATTACCCCATTACTATTGTAGTTGTATCCCTTATTAATATTGTTGTGCTCCTATTATCCCCATATTTTTATTATTGTGCCCCATAGAATCCCTCTATTGTTATTTTTGTGGCTTTATATTATTATTGTTAGGTCGGCTCGGTTATATTTTGATTCCTTAGACTCCTATATATAGAAAGGAGGTTTTGTCATTTGAACCATACAAGAATTGTTCATTTGTGTAATGTAAAGGAGGTCGCCCCCTCGAAGAGTCTGAATTCTAAGGCGTTGATCTCTCTATTCTATCTTTTTCTAAGATGGTTTCATAACATAGGGACAGAAGAGTAGGTGTAGTGATAGGTAGGGGCATGGGTCAAGGAGGGTGTGAGTGGAAATATTTGCATAAAGAGAAAGGGACACGGGGGTAGACTAGAGAAGAAAAGGGGGAGTATTTTTTGTTTCATGATGCATGAAGGAGTGTAAGAGGGAGTCCCAAAAGCCAAGTTAGAACTCAAATTTTGGTAGTGTAGTTAGGAGAGCATTGGATTGATAAACCAAAAATAATACGTCTATGCTTTTGACTTGGGCTTAGAGGGCTAGGAAACCTATGTAGGTTCTTTGGGCTAGGATGTTGAATAGGTTGTTCTTAGTTGGGGTGCTTCCTTATTTAGTCGAGTGGTCCAATGAGGAGCACCACAATAGAGTCATCCCAAAAATATTTTTTTTTTTAAATGTTATTGTTAAAAATAATTATGATTTCTAAATTATTTGAATTTCTTTGTTGTTAAATTTGAAAATGAAAAGAATGTTTGTGGAATCAATAGAAACAATAGTAGTGAGAGTAAGATTCTTGTGTTGTTAATTTCTTATTATTTAATTATATAAATGCAAGAACCAAGGAGAGGGTCGTACATGTGGTATAAAAGCCAACTTAAAAAAATGGACCTTAAAGCGCAATATAACAACGTTAATCCCTACCTAAAAGGCGGTTATAAACAATTAGATGAACTCAATGACTATCAAAATCACAAGTAAATCAAATTCAATAAAAGAAGTGATAAATATAAAAAATAATTTAACCCCATAACTCTAAATGTGAGAGGAAACTTGGGAGAAAAATATGTTGCAATATGAACACTAACTCTGAATGAATGAACAAATTCTAGCAAGAATACGATGTCGAAGATGAACACTAAACTTCAACATTTGATGAATTTACAGGGAAAACATTAAAACAAACATCATCAAGTAATTGAATATTGCACATTAAAAACCACATCATAAACAAGATCATAATGCGCAGTCTAAAGCTCAATATACAACCTTGGTTTTTACATAATAAGTGAAAAGTCTAAAGCTCAATATACACCTTGTCATTTAATGGAATAAGAGTAGAATCTAAAACTCAATCTGCACCTCTCGTTTTATGTGTCTCGACTCATTTTTAATAGTAGAAATATTACGAAATAATTGTTCAAGCAATGCATTTAGATCTATGATTTTTAAAATTCCTTCATATAAAGTACAAAATATGAAAAAATGGGAAAATTATCAAGAAAAATAAAAAGGAACTCAAATAAAAGGGAAATGTAACAAATCCAACAAGCTTGTAAAAGTTTAAAAACAACTATAATCTTAAGGATCATTATAATACAATGATATAGGAGTAGCTTATTGACTTATCCTTGCACCAAAGAGATCCAAAGTAGGCTATCCATTGCACAACAACTCCCCATGGATTAAAAAAAGGTAATAGCAATAAACAATTAATGTATTAACAATTAACAATGTAAAAAACTGCAAGCTTCCAAAATGAATTGATGTGAAGTATCATAGTGAAGTAATGATAGAAATTACATAAACAATGGTGAAAAGGTAAAAAAAAAAGATTAAAAAAGATTATAGACAGGTTGAAGATGCCAAGAAAATTAATGAGTAATATACTCACACGAAAAAAATATCTTGGCTCATTATTGTTAGGTTCTCGTAGGATTAATAGCATGTTTTGATGATTGGCAATGGCCTTGATATAAAGTATTATGTAAAGCATGAGATTCAAAGTTAAAATCCCTGTGGGTTAGACCACGATATATATATGGCATGCTTGGATTGGATTCATTTCATAATATGGTTTCATAATCCATTTGTTTCCACCCATGTGAGAAGGGCTTGTTTAAATGCTACTGTTAATATTTTCAAATATGACACTCATCTATATGTCTAGTCCTCAAGATAAAAAGGGGGGCTCCCAATTATGTCATCCCCTTTCTATGTTTTTATTCAACCCTTGTCATTATATGATTTTGGTATTTATTTACTAGTTGGTAATTCTATTGCAACCCATGGCACTGGGTAAAATAAAGGTTTTTGTGTGTACTTAGACCCATCACCATACATAGAAGGTCGATATAGGCACACTATAGTTTAACATTGCAGTAATACCTAATGCACTTGTCCACTCGACATTTGTGAAATGTGACTTGGGTCTACGTGGTTCCACATATGGTGGTTAACCTTAACCACCCACATTGATTGATTTAAAATGGATGGAATAGATCTCTAGGAATGATCCAATGGTGAAAAAACTCGTAGTGTATTTTTGAAGGTCTAACAAACCTCTTTATCGATTCATTTGTTCTATTCATTAGCTACTCCTTAGAGAAACTTTTGAGGTAAAAAATACATCAAGCAACATCATATGGGGATTCAGAAGAAAATTGAATCAAATAAAGGAAAATAGTGAAAAAAATATTAACTTATTTCCATACCTGAAATGATTGTAAATTAGATAAGGAGAAGCAATAAATGTGCTAATAAGAAGATATGAGACCCAAATTGTTAGGCACTAAAAAATCCTTGCCAAGACATTGTGCCACCACGGAAACCATCGTGTTATACACCTTACCAAACTTGAATAGAATGTTTTCGGAAACAAAAAAATGCAGGGGTAACTCTTTATTTATCGTATGGTCGGTAAGATATAAGAAAATGGAAAAGTCTAGTCACCTCATCTGTCCATGAGGAAGTGCCAATCTACACATCAAAAATATGATTTAATAGAGAACATAAAAAAAAATAATAATCGTACAAATAATTTACCAGAAGAACCATAAAAAAAGGAATCAACTGATGTAATACAACTATAAAAAAATAGATCATATCAACGACGAAGGAGATATTTGGTGCCAAATAGCATAGAGGAAAATAGTTGAACCAAACATTGTCCCGTCTCTAGGTTAAGTTGAATAGAACTGGAATAATACGGTATGTCAATTAGGGTTGTCATAATTCAACCCCAGCCCTTCATTTACATAAACTAAATCATTTCCAATTAAAAATGAACAAGGGAATCACGTGTACAAGGGTAATGAGGTCTATGCCTGCAACAACAAGCATAATGTGAGCAACCAGTAGTTCAAACCTACAATTTCATATGTCCTACCACCTACTTAACAACACCATAATACAGCACGAGAAATAGAGAAGAAACAAAATGAGAGACAAATGAAATGAGAATGTGTTGAACGCATACAAGAGATAGGGATAGGGTCCCTGAAATTTATTTAAAGGCCTTACCACATATATTGTTGGAGAGGGGGTACGAGTTCTACAGAACCCTCTTGAAAAACCGAGTTGCTAGGATACTTGAAATTTTCATGATGGTGGCCACTAGGCATGACAACCTTCTAGAATAGTGAAAACACCAAATGAGGAAGACAAGGCTGCGAGACATAGGGTTAGGTTTATCGAGAGGAATCCTCACCATTGGAATTATGGAACTCATCTCCACCACCCATAATAACCTTCACATGGACATGACATGATCTAGAAGGACTGTTGAGTTTCCATTTGATCACAAAATTCAAGAAAATAGCCATCGAACCATATAGTTCCACCTTGATTCAATTATGAACGAAGTTAGTTACAAAATTCCAAGGACATGCATAACAATAAATAGATAAAAATCAAAACAATACTTTAAGTTTCCTAAGCACCAAGGTATATAATCACATATATAGAAATAGAATAATGGTGTTTATATTTCCAACTAGTCCCTCAATATTAATATGTCTTGCAGTTAGATTAACTTCTTTTAGCAACGGAACATTGGTGAGGTTAGAGTTAAATTAAGAGAATGATTTCAAGGAAATGCTTAATTGAAAATACTTTGTGTACACATATCCATGAGCATTGTAAATTCACCAACCCTTAACAATAGGCCAGTAACTAAAGAGGAGATCAGTGATGTTCTAAAGGAAATGCAGAATGGTAAAGCACCAGGCCCTGATGGTTTCAATGTAGATTTCTTTAAATATTGTTGGAATATTGTTAAACAAGACACTCTGAATGTAGTAGAAGATTCCAGGAGGAATAGAACTATCCTGAAAGCTCTCAACACCTCCTTCATCTCTCTGATCCCTAAAGAGGATAATGCCCTAACTCCTGATATATTTAGACCCATTGCATTGTGCAATGTGGTTTATAAGATAATATCCAAGGTTGTATCCAATAGACTCAAACCACTTTTGCCCACTCTCGTGTTTGGGGAACAATCTGGTTATGTGGAAGGCAGGAAAATTCTCAATAATATCATTCAAGCACAGGAGGTGGTGCACTCACTAACTAACAACAGAAAGGTTGGAATGATCATGCAAGTGGACCTAGCCAAAGCTTATGACAAGTTGAATTGGACCTATTTTAGGAGGGTTCTTATTGCTTTTGGGTTTGATCATAACTAGGCCAGATGGGTCATGGCCATGGTAACTTCACCCAGTTTTTCTATTTTGGTAAATGGTTCTCCCTTTGAGACTTTTATTCCTTCTAGAGGCCTTAGGCAGGGTGATCCACTCTCTCCCTTTCTCTTCATTGTCATCATGGAAGGATTAGGTAGGTCCATAAAGCAGCCAAAGGAAGATGGCAAAATCAAGAGTCTCCAACTTTATGAGAATGGACAGTCCTGGACTCATCAGCAATTTGTGGATGATACCATGCTGCGAGGAATCCCTACGGGGCTCAAGCTTAAAAGCAACTTCTAAGTGACTTTGCCATGGCTTTAGGTATGGAGGTTAATCTTTCCAACGTGTGGGTTTGGTTTTGGGTTACCTGAAAGTGTATCTGTATGCATGAATTCTCGTTCTGTCTGGAACTGATATTTGTATACTGGGCTCTGCGCTGCTCGTTAATTTCGCTCCATCTGAAGGTTGTCTACATTCACAGTTTCTCGTTCTCTTGTCTGTAGATGATGATTATATCTCTATGCTGTTCTATGCTTCTCTTTGGTTCTCTGTCTTGCTATTCCAAATCCAATTTGTTACACAGAAACATATTATGATGCATGTAAATTAATTATACAGTGATGATATAATTGAGAAATAGAATGATGAAAATGTTTAATTTGGAAATGACTGTATATCTTTTTTCTCCGTTTCGAGGAATCTTTACATTGTTTATCTTTCCTCCTTAAAACCCCTGAAACACCACAGTTCTGTTCAGGTAGAACTGCCTAACAGAATTGGGTAACTGTCCCAATTCCTAACTGTTCCTATCTAACACAGCTTGTAAAGAGACTAGTTAATTAACAAAAGAAAACTAATTAACCGACAACCTATTTTGCTGTTAATAATTTCTATTTGAAAAGAAACAGTTCCTAACTCTAATCGACCTTCTGGAAAAATAAAACAAGTAAAAAAAATAAAATAAAAATAACTGACAAGTTTGACACCTGTCCAGCTATGCATATATGACTGTGTGTTCTGGTCTCTCCATGAGACTGTCTACCACCTTCTGTCTCCTCAGAGCTGGATGCTCCTGCATCATAGAACCCAAGAGTTCGAAAAACAGAATGGAAATTTTGCAAGCCTAACCCACACCGGCATCATCATTACCACCATATTTGTGGCATCAAACCCTTTCACCCATGAGATAAGAAAAAGCCCTACCCTACCCTAAAACCATGGATCGTCTTTTAAAACCTTTTCCACATCTTAACTATTCTCAAATTGTAAAATGAAAAAACTTTTAAAACATAAAAAAAATAATGTGTTTTATAGTCCATCAAAAATGTACCCACTCATACAAATCGTCAGCTTTGGGTCAAAATAACCAAAATCCATTAACATACAAATTAACACACAAATTTTAAATCATCATGATAAAGTTATATCTCTCAGGTTTTCAGGTCCATTTATGAAACCTTGTCTGTTTGCTCTACAATGTACGGGACTGGTAGATTTTGAAATGGATCTACTTATGTGGCTACCTTCCCTTCAAGCACATCTTTGAATGAAGTTTTGCCATTTTGATTTATGGTCAGATTTAGTATTATTGTTCCATCTTTTATAACACTAGATGTAATTTATTTTTATTTTTATTTTTCACTATTATTCTCCTAATCCTCACGATCACACTTAGAGATTTCAACGGAGCAGCGCTAATCTGAATCAAAAGGGGCCTGAATGATAGATCTGGGCTGATATACATTCAACGCCAACAGATTGATGTAGATCTCGTCCAAAGTAATTACATATGTAGAAATTTTTATCGAAAGAAAGCCTCCGAAGGCTTCATTCAACGTCAACGCACTTATGCAGGTAAATTTAAGGATTTTAATTTTGTATAGGTAATATGGTTAAAATAAGATTTTATATTGTTTGATAATAATAGAAATATTAAGATTCGGTGAGAATAATATTAAAATATAGGTAATAAGGTTTAGTATTATTTATTATTAATAATAATATTTAACACATAAATTTTAATGTTTTATAATAATATTAGTATTATTGTTAATATTTATATAAATTTTTAATAGTATAATTATATGTAATTACGGTCAAACTAATTTAAAGATGGTCAATATTTGTTATCATGGTCATCCATGTTTAACATTGTCAATCATAATGAACATGCCAATCATATTTATCTATAGTTAAGTATTGAAAACCATTTTTAGCAATGTTTACTCATTGTCAAGCATTGTTGACTCTAGACAACAATGTTAAAAGGTTGACATATACATATCATAAATAAATATCACTCAAACAAAAATCACTCAATCTATATGTATATATATGTTTCCAAAAGGGCATGAAATAGATAAACTTAGGAAAGGAAAGTATTTTCAATTTAGAATAACAATAAAATGCAATGTGGGGAAACCAATAGCCATGGACATTAATAATACATTACTCTACTTATTAACACTTTGCAATGCCCCTTCCTAATCATGTTATCTTACATTACCTTATTAACCTACCTACTATGTGGTTGACTTTTAGCTTGATTCAAGTGTTATTAATATACTTAAGAGGCAAGTGTACACTAGCTACATAAGAACACCTTGCACAAATTTGATAATACAATCAACATCTGTAACACCTCCCAAATAATAGTCAAGAATTACTTTATCATGTTTAAGATTTTAGTAAATAGAATTCAGGAAAGACCAATGACTTTTTAGATGAATATTTAAATAGCAAATTATTATTATTATTATTTGTCGTAATTATGAAATCTCATAATTAAATAAGGAAGACCAAAAAACAATTCCAACCTCTAAGAAGTTAGGAATAGTTAAAGATATTTACACCTTTCTCTCCTGTAGATAAAAAGAGATCTTTGTGCAAAGAAAGGGGTTCAACCTTGAATTAAAAATAAGGAGAAAGGAAAGTCTGTGAACGAACAACACGTTGTTAGAGGGGAAAATATAGAGTTGGACCTGGCTTAGTGGATAACCTCAGTACAAAAATAGAATCAGTGGTATTTTAGAATGGACTAGTCTTGACGTCTATTACTAGATTCGAGAGATAATACCAAAAAAATTGTTACCTAGTGTCCTAGAGTGGATCTCGGGGGGAGAAGTGGACGTGATTTCCGTTCTCAAGGTTCGGTGGAGAAGGTATCACCTTATCTAAATTCATGCATTGACATAGACAAACAAGTATTCCAACTTTGCTTAAGTCTAAAGCTATGAGTTCATGAATAAAAATAGATATATATTTGGCTAGTGTATGTGGTAACATAGGTATAAACCCAAGTGTTTATGTTCTACTGAACATAGTAGCTTGAGAGTATGATAAATTGTGTAATTTTCTTTAAGTACAACTGCAACGCTGAATTACGATAACACAGTGAAATTTTAGAAGAGACTTTTGAAAATATAGACCAGCAGATTGTAACTCAGAGTATTGCATGAATTCATAAAGCCTTTATTACATAAAGTATATTCTCTTATCCCTTTAGATTTTCTGATGGAAGCAATTGGAAAATTGGTCTCCAGTAGGGAAGAACCAAATGCATGCTTAACCATAAATTTAAAAAATGCAGTTACGACATCTTATAGTAAATTGTTAGGATAAACCCATCATTTTCCTCACAGAGGAAGCAAATAGACAGGAAATATAGGGTATTAAAAGAAATATTAAGTTGCCATCAATAACCACTAACTAGTTCAAGAAATGAGTCTAGAAAGGTTGTCAAATATATGTTGTGTAGGTTAGATATGCCAATTAAAAGGATAAATTGCCAGCTTTAGAAGATATACCTATTGTCCAAGAGTTTATAGATGTGTTTACAGAAGATATACCTTGGTTACATCAAAAAGGGAACATTGATTTTACCATAGAACTTATCCCTAGAGATTCCTCGGTGTCGAAAGCAACATACCATATCAATATTTCTGAGTTTACTGAACTCAAAATGCAGCTACATGAATTACTCGACAAAGGGTACATCCGACCAAGTGTATCCCCTTGGGGAGCACTCGTACTGTTTGTAAATAAGAGAGATGGAACGTTGAGACTTTGTATTGACAATAGGAAATTAAACAAGCTAACCATCAAGAATAAGTATCATTTCCTCAAATTGATGACTCGTTTGATCTGGCCAAAGGTGCCACTGTATTATTTGAAATAGATCTATGATCAGGGTATCATCACATTCGAATTAAAGATGAGGATGTTTGTACAAAAGCGTTTAGAACACAATATGGCCATTATGAAATTATCGCGTTACCTTTTGGGTTGACTAATGCCCCAACAACCTTTATGAGTTTAATGAATGGGATTTTCCACCACTACTTGGGCAGGTTCATTCTAATTTTCATTGATGACATTTTAATCTACTCAAAAAATGCAGAAGAACATAAGGAGCATCTGAGGATTGTTCTCCAAACCTTAAGAGAAAATAAGCTCTATGCCAAATTCAACAATTGTAACATTTTTAAGCAGAAAATACAATATTTGTGGCATGTGATATCTTCAGAAGGCACTGAAGTTGAGCTTAAAAAGATTAGGACTATCCTAGATTGACTTGTCCCTAAAAATGTAGGAGAAATTCAATCCTTTATGGGTTTGGGAGGCTATTATCATCGATTTATTGAGGGTTTTTCTATAATTGCTTACCCTGTAACATCTCTATAGAAGAAAGGGAGAGTTTTTAAGTGGACATCGGAATGTCAACTTAGTTTCAAACAATTGAAACATTTTTTAACATCTGCTCCAATACCAAAAGTAGCTGATCCAGAAAAGGAGTTTACTATTTGTATGGATGCTTGCCAGTAATGAGTTGGAGGTGTGTTGATGCAGGACAATAAAGTGGTGGCTTATGAGTCAAGAAATATTAAAGAGAATTAACAATGATCTTAGACATACAATATAGAACTTACTGCACTAGTGCATGCATTGAAAGTGTGGCACCATTATTTGTTGGGAAAGAAATTCTTACTTATGACAGACCATAGAATTCTAACTAATTGATTTAATAATGTTAATTTAAATGCATGCCAAGCTCAGTAGACAACATTCCTCACTGAATTTGACTTTGATATAAGACACCTTCAAGGCAATAAAACCAAGTGACCAATGTTTTAAGAAGAAAGGTTTAATGTGTGTATGAAATTCGGTATCACCACATAGACTTTGTCGTGACAAAACAACTAAAGGAAGTTTCCCTTAAGGATCCTGAATATAATTTTTTATGGTGGCAAACTAAGGAAATGTAGGATTTTGGGAAACCTACTGAGTATGGCATAAATGATAGGAAATTTTTTATTTTTAAAGGAAGTGTGTACGTTCCTAATCAGGTAAGATTCAAACAAATGTTGTAAGATGAGTTTCATCGCAGACCTTATGCCGCTCACACAGGTTATCAAAATTTGTTCTCTGAAATTAAGAAAATATATTTTTGGCTTGGAATGAGGAAGGACATCATGGCATACTTGGCGACGTGTTTATAATGTGATTGGGTTAAAGCTGATCATCAACATCCCGTCGGACAACTTCATCCACTTCCTATACCTGAGTCGACATGGGAAATGATTACACTAGACTTCATAACTAAACTTCCAAAAACTCGGAAGAAGCATGAGTCCATCATGGTGGTGGTGTACAAGTTGAGAAAAATCTCTCATTTTATTCATGTTAAATCTGTCTATAAGGTGGTGGAAATCACAGACATATTTTTGAAGGAAATATTCGAACTACACGGCATGTCGAAAGTAGTAATTTTAGATAGAGATGTGAAATTTACATCTGCATTCCAAAATGCTCTTTTTGGAGGGCTAGGTACTTGGATCCAATTTAGTACCACTTATCAGCCTCAGACAGATGGACAAAAAATGTGGTTCAATCAAGTATTGGAAGATACATTACGAATGTATTTGATGCAACAACCAACCAAATGGGAAGACTATCTCCTTTTGGCATAACTCAAAATACAAGATGATCCTAAGACCTAAAATGTTAACAGAAATGGAACAAGAATTAAAGAAAGTTCGACAGAACTTGAAAGGGGCTCAAGATAGACAAAAGGTTTAGGCGAACAAAAAGAGAAGTTTGAAAGAATTCAAAGTCGGAGATCATGTTTATGTCCGGAGAAAACCCAAGAAAATAACCTTGTAGTGGGATAGTTGTGCTAAATTAGCACCCTGCTACTGTGGCCCTTTTCAAGTCCTAGAAAGGATAGGACCGATAGCTTATGAGCTTGCTCTTCCTCATCACATAAAATTTCATAATGTGTTTCACATGTCACTATTAAAGAAATATGTTTATGACCCCAACCACATTAATAATTGACAATATGTGAAAGTAATTATGAATGAATTTGAATTATATTATATCCAAGATAGAATGGATAACTAATTGTGATAATGATGTTTTCTACAGGTCGAACCGGATGGGGAATTTTTGGTAGAACCCCTGCTATTCTTGATCATAGAGAAACAATGTTATGGAAGAAATTTATCACGCACGCTAAAGTGCATTGGAAGCAATTTATCCTAGAGGAAGCTACTTGGGAAGATGAAAGTCTGTTGAGACAATCTTATCCTACTATGTTCCATTGGCTACAGTAGACACCGAGGATGGTGTTCTTCCTAGGGGGAAGATGTAACACCTCCCAGATAACAGCTAGAAATTAATTTATTGTGTTTAAGATTTTAGTAAATAGAACTCAGGAAAGACCAATGACATTTTAGATGAATATTTAAATAGTAAGTAGTATTTTTTTTTTGTAATTACCAAATCTCAAAATTCAAGAAGGGAGACCAAAAATGAATTCCAACCTCTAGACATTTACGAATAGCTAAAGACAGTTACACATTTCTCTCTTAGATATAAAAAAATATCTCAATGGAAAGAAAGGAGTTCAGTCTTGAATTAGAAATAAGGAGAAAGGAAATTTTGTGAAGGAACAACACACTATTAGACAAGAAAATCCAGGGCTGGACCTAGGCTAGTGGATAATCTTAGTGCAGACTAGACTAAAGACTTGATGTCTATTACAGATTCAACAGATAATACTAAAAAAATTGTTATCTGATGTCCTAGAGTGGAGCTCGAGAGGAGAAGTGGATGTGATTTCCCTTCTCAAGGTTTGGTGGAGGTCTCACCTTAGCTGAATTCGTGGATTGACATATATAGATAAGACTTCCATCTTTGCTTGAGTCTAAAGTTATGAGTTCATGAATGAAAATAGATATATGTTTTGTTATTGTATTTGGTAAAATAGGTATAAACCCAAGTGCTTATATTCTACTCAAAAGAGTAGCTTGAGAGTATGATAAATTGTGTAATTTACAGTTAGTATAATTGCAAAACTGAATTATTATAACACAATGAAATTTTAGAAGAGTCTTTTGAAAATATAGATCAACAGATTGTAACTCAGAATAT
>APFE030344226.1:2755-17753 GCA_000404065.3 Pinus taeda | reverse complement strand
AAAAAAAAAAACTAAAAAATATGTTTTAAATATTTAAAAAATTACAAAGTAAGAATTCATATTATTACTAAATTAATATTTTTTAATTTTAGTGTTGGATGTGTTAACTTTTAATTATACTTAACATAAAATATATTTATAAATATTTTCAATAATAAAATTAAAGTAGATTTTATTATTTCACTTAAAAATAAACATCAATATATTTAATAATAAAATTAAAATAAATTTTATTATTTCATTTAAAAATTAACAATACCTAAAGTTAATTGTCAAATCTCTATTTTAGTCGAGGTAAAGATATTGAAATCTCATACACAGATTATCTTGAAAAGAGAATTCATCAATATTGAGGTGTATTAAATGTAAATTCACAAAAAAAATAAGTAATGTGCCCGACCTTTGCATATATTGCATTCTTTATTTATTTTCTATTTGGACAAAATGTATATTTAGAAAAGAAATACAACATGGTAATGGACTTGCCAGACCTTTGCATATGATACTTTGTTTATTTATGTTTTTATGTGGATTCTTGATTATATTTTGTATTGAAACCGACATCCATTCATTGCCATCAAACTCTATAACGACAAAATTTCTTGATCCAAACTATGGTATCACAAACAACTCATCTCTGCATGGGAAAATGAAATTGTAAGGTAATATTACTTCGCTACATGGAACCGTTACGAAGAGTATTATATTGTATTATGGAAGCTTTGAAACAAATTTAAACGCACATTCGTAAGTAGTGGGTGCCCTGTGTGACAAGTAATGAGAGCAATGGGAGCTTGGATAACATCTAACGTTCAAATGAGAGTAATGAGAGTAATGGGCGCATGTAGTTTGTTATAATCTCTGACATATTCCGCTCCCATAGCTTTCATTAGCGGCATATTCACACAAAAGCATATTCTCTCACAAAAGCATCATATTACACTGCTGTATGTATGGATGCGTGTCAGAACATAAGCATGTTTAGGATGGTCAAGTTTGTTATATTTTGGGACAAGAAAGCGACTTATCAAAGACACTTGCATTTATATAATGAGAACTCGGAGTCGTACTTTGGTAATGGTGTCGATTAAACATTGGAGTCGATGAAACCTTCAAAGAGTGTGGGAAGTACATATATCCGGTAAGGTTGGGAATATATGCGTTGAAGGAAGTGGGAGAAGAGGAGAGCATTTACAATATCCGTTGAAGGAAGCGGGAGAAGAGGAAAGGATTTGCAATTTTGAAACTCATGGATATTAATGACCGTATGCATGGATGGGATCGAATAAAGCTTTTCTGCATCGAATTCCATCTGTATATCATTCTTTTCTATCAATTTGATCGCGTGTTCATTTCTTGGTAACGTGTTCATGTCATCCTACGTTGCAAGAAGAGGATGTTAATGTTGATTTCTTGGATCCTCAAATCGAAGGGACTATTCCAATAGCCTCTGTTCATGTAGCGATATTCTCTCCAAATTATGCTCAATCAAATTGGTGTCTCAATGAACTCGTAGTTATGAGTTAACAGATGTTGAAATCGGGGTCAAGAATAATTCCGGTCTTCTACGTCGATCTTCAGTGGACTCATGGCGGAGATTGATTTTATGCTCGACAACTTGGCGTGCTCGAAAGGAAAAGAACATTGGATTCTCAACCACGATACTATCCCAACACCATAGAAAAATGGAGGAATGTTCTTTCTGCTGTGGCGGACATAATCGGTTTCAGGCTAAAGGACATGTAAGTCCTTCTAACTCTGCCTATTATTTGATTTTTGCACTTTGTTGGCTTCATAAGTATATCACAGATTACATATGTAGATTTTTCTCATTAGTAAATTAACTATGATTTGGATATTTTTCAGGGGCTCTTCACCCGACATTGGAGTGTGTAATACCTTTCATTCGCGTACAATACCTTGCATTCTCATTCAATATAACCCCAACAATGGCTCTATGAATTACCTTTATTCTTAATTTAACTTTCCTCTACCATGCAACTTAATTACAATTTTTGCTTTGACTACTTATTAGATTTAGTTTTATAAATTTCAAAACTAATTACAAGATCTGTAATATTATTAAGTTACATTTCAAATTATTGTTGTAATATATATACCAGCGATATCAGATCTTGTAATTCAGATATTTGCCTTTGCGGTATAGCTTGAGTGTATAAATATTTTTGTACAAATAAGCTCACTTAACTTCAACTAAATATCTCTTTAATACTCGAAGTTAAATCTTGTTGTACAGCGTGAGCCTATATCTCTTTAATACTCTAAGTTAAATCTTGTTGTACAGCGTGAGCCTATAAATATACATACCGGATTCGATACGCGAGGAGGACTTATAATCTCTCATCCAGATGAAGATGAAGCACCTGTAAGAGTCGTTCTTTAGCCTGGAAGAACATCTTCTCTCCCTAATTCATTGTTATAATAGTTAACATTTATCGATAATTCCTTCAGCATCTACGAATAGCATTTATGGATAATTTTGCTCCAACATTTGAGATGCTGAACACTTGTTTTGAAGTCTTGTTTATAATTATTTTTCTCGAACTAACGATAGCATTTATTTATACTTTTACTGCCCCATTATACTTTTCTTCACACATTTCATATCAATATTAGTCTCCTCACCTATGGCTAGGCAATTAAATTTTCTTCCTAAATGTAAACACAAATAACAACAAAAGCTGAACAGTTAGTATAACGCGGTTAGTAGAATGGTGATCAATTAGTTGAAACATAGCGCTATAGGTACATTGTCCTAATGCACCATTAGATTAGAAATACATCTTAACCGTGAAGGTATTGGTGATAAGTAGATTGTTTTTGTAATTTTGTGTTTAGCCCACCCTAACCATATTTGATCCAATGACGAGGAAGCTCTTTGCTGTTACATTTGAGACCACATAATTAATTATTTATATTGCTTTTTTTTTTATGTAGATTTCTTGTTGGATTAACATTCAAGTAAATAATATGAAAATATGTAAGTATGATAAGTAGTATATATAAAGAGAATGAAATGATATGTAAATTTATTTTTTTTATTATGTTTTTCTTATAAGGATGAGGAGGAGGAGAGGATGAGGTGGAGGAGAAAATCTGAAAATATGTAAGTATTTTAAATAAAGAGAATGAAATTATACTTAAGTTTTTTTTATTTTTATGTTTTTCTTAGGAAGATGAGGAGAAGGAGGAGGGGATGTGTAATTACCAAACATTTTACATAAATAAATTATTTATTTACCCTTATAGGTGAATATAAAACAGAGATTATTATTTTCTTAAAAATGATGAAAATATTATTTGTTCAAAAATTGAATAATATGAATTGCATAATATATGTGTACACAGTAACTTTATGTGAAAAGTTATTTTCTCTTCTTGCTTAAAGATAAAAGAAAAACGGTTGCCAGCTTACTAGGGGAAACCCTAACTGTTTTCCCTTTCCCATAGAAAAGGGGAAAGAGGAAAAGACCCGTGTTGTTAGAGGAACAACTGGGAAGAAAAGAGAGGGCACTAAAGCAGAAGAGAACAGTGCTATGTCTGGTGAGGACCAGATAGCACAGGCACAATTGTGCTTCATATTGCTGAGGCTGAGGCCGGCAAGAGAGCTTGGGGGAGAGACTCAGTTCAGACGACTGGTCTCGTGGCTGGGAGGATATCAAGCATTAAATCATCTTCTACATGTAGAAGCGCAGAGGATAGAGGACAAGGAGATACAGGTAAGTATTTTCAGTTTCCATAAAATCTGGAAGATTAGATATTACCTTGTATTTCTGAGATTTGATTATAATTACTGTAAGTATTACTTTTAGGCTGTGATTCAGAACCTGGGGTATTACTGGAATTGATATTGGTAATGAATAACGTCTCTGTTCTCTATATATAACAAAAGAAAGAAAACAGAGAACTAAAACCTGAACATTATCCAGTACCTTACTTTCTGACAATTCAAATTGTATTCAATGAAAGAGACAGTAATTATTAAGTGCAAGAATAGAAAAGAACGGTTCCTAATTAACTGGGTATGAAAATAGGAATATAGATAATCATAACTGTACTACGTAAATAGCACAGGAAAATAGCAATTTATACCTGACGAATAATTTAGGGAGCAATGACTCATACTCTGCCAATAACGATAGAAATACTGAAAGAAATGAATGAAATAATACACATATACCTGGAATGAGTTACATTACGGGTATAGCAGCTAAAGAAGACAGTTACTGTATACTGTAAAATATATATTCCAAGGTCGGAATGACAATACAAACCCTCTCGGGAATCATAAGTTTAGATAAATGATGCAAGAACAAACACTGTAACAAAATCATAATGTAAACATTGTCGAGACAACCGTCCGACTATATCAACTTTAGAAATAAGTGGCTGGCGAAATACACAGGTGGTTACCACCTGGTAGCATGGAGCTACAGTATGGCGTTGAGAAAGGAATTAATTAAACCAGTGAATTATATTAGCCGCTCTGTAAGTAAACTCATTAAACGATACAGCGAGGAGATAAATACTGAAGAATTATGGCCTGAGCACTCAACAGTTCAACATCATCTAATGATGGGGAAAATTGATGACCCATGTGGAAGCGGGATCATCATCGAGTCGTAACAGGCTTTCCCTTAAATAACAACGCATATACATATCAGAATCATGAAGAAAAGTCGGTAGCTCGTACAGGAGCAAGCCATTATCAAACAATAACAGGCATTTTCATAAATGTCAACATATCTATATATCATTTAATCATGAGAGAGACGACAGCCCTTGAGGGAGTAGGGCCGTCAACAAAAAAACAACAGAGCACTTCATAAAACCAGATAAATAATATGTATGTAATTATGAAAAGACTCGGTGGCTCGTAGGAAGCAACACCGCTTACTATTAGAACATCAACATGTCAAAACATTAACAATGCATTAAGTACAGTAACAAATCGATGACCTATTCGGGCAACTTGGGACAAACCCAGAATTCATAATGCATTAAACTGTAGCCAAATGATACCGAGTTCATTACATAACAAATCGTACTGAGAATCGAATAATTAAAATAAAGAACAGAGTCTAATCGAGTGTTGAACTCGACCCCATAGATCTGAATCCCTCGAACAGTTTCAGAGGAAAGCCGTAAATAAATGTAACCCTATTTAAAAAGAACAAGCTACACCATTCGGCAACTTGGGATTAACCCTCAAGACAAATGGTAAACATTGAACAAGAAGAGAGGCTCTGCCCGAAGAGGAGTCATTACGCCAAGCTACAACAGAATCGACAAAAACCCTGACAGAGGAAGAACAATAATAAGTCGGACTCCGAGATTGAGCAACTGATAAATCTTTCGGGCAGTAGAACTCTTACCTGAAGAGGAGTATTGACGGCAGAAACCTTGCACCATCCTCGTCATGACGGTAGAAACCCTGCACCATCCTCATCACCGCGGCCTCAATGAACTGTTAGCCTGTTCCAGCCAGCATTGATCGGGGGTAGTTAGCCATATTCACAAATTACAGTGGAAAAGAGAACCAGTACAGTAACGAGGTTAAGCAGATGCGTATTACCTGTCGGCCAGATGAAAGTTCAGGGTGGGAGACAATAATGGCTCCACCGTTAACCGATTCCGTCGCTGTAACACATTCGAAGGCACGGATGAGATGAGCCAGGACAACCTATGCCATTGGCACCCGAGTGTGGAGGCGACGCCGGAGAAAGGAGCTGCTCTGTGGAACTGGAGCAGCGTGCAAATGACACAAAACCGCATGAATGAAACCCTAAGTACCTTACCACCAAGGCGCCTCAACCTTCTACCATCCGATCATTAGAACTCATCCTGATCGTCTGTTACTATGGAAATCCTGAGGAAGGTGTAGCGGAGCTGTAACATTAAATTCCACAGCTACCAAACCCAAAATATCAGTGGAGCGGATCGAGGGCGTGGACCGAGGAGCCAGCTGTCTCACGTAGAACACTTAGACATGCTGCCAAACTGATATAATTATGTATTGTATAAATGACCAAGGACAATCAAACATCATGTTTCCGCCAATAGATATATATGCCGGGTTATTGCATTAATCAACGTATCAGTTAATACATTAATCAAATTACCATGATGGTGTTATCGTGTAGATACATAGGTAAAATAGAATTTTTTTTATTTATGTAATGTTAATGTGTAGAGGGATATGACATATGGTATCAGAGCCCAGATACAGCACTGTGGCCTCTGGGTAAGACAATAATGAATGGACACTGTGGTAAATGAATTAACAAATAGTCATTTTCATTATTACTCTTGAACGTTTTCTTTTACAGGATCAGATTCTGAGAACAAAGGACATGAGGAGGGCGGAGAATACACCACGACGACCTGTAATAGGACAGGGCGTGACCGGCGCAGAAAATAACCCAGAATTGTGGGTACAACTTGGAGAAGAAGCCAGAATCACAAATCAAGCAATTCTGGAGACAGTACAGGAGCTGAAGAATGAGATAGCTCGACTACGAGAAGATAATGCCCGATTAACGATGGAACAAGAAAGAATTTTGAAAAGTTTGTCCGACAGACAAAATCAACTACCAGTTAATCCTAGTGCGGAACAACAAAGAATGTCGGAAGATCAGAATCATCACACACCCCCCGAAGGATCGGAGGAGCAGGAAGAATGCTCTGACAATGCATTTGAACAACAAACCTCGAAAAGACAAAGGATAGAACTACAAGGGGAATTCCGCAAGATTGAGCCACCACATTTTGACGGAGGACAAGAGGAAGCAGCTGAAGAATGGTTAATCAATATGAATAAGTATTTTCAGCTTTATGAAAACGATCACAATCTTAAAGCACGACTAGCTATTTTTCAATTACAAGGAAAGGCCACCTTATGGTGGGAGGAGGTGAAGATCGTAAAAGGGGTTACCAAACAAAACATAACATGGGACAATTTTCAAAGGTTCTTTAAAGAGAGGTATTTAACCGAACGCTTCTATGATGAAAAAGCCAGAGAATTCCATGATCTGCGATTGGGGCAGCAGACTATGGATGAATTCATCACCCGTTTTACTTCCCTACTCTGCTACGTGCCATATATAAGGGAGGAAAAAGTGAAAGTGCAGCGATTCGTTAGCAGTTTACCCTCGTATATGCAGGAAAGGATTGAATTTGACAATCCAAAATCAATGGATGAAGTAATCCGCAAGGCTAGAATCTGCTATCAGCAAGGTAAACAGAAAGGGGAAACTGCTAGCAGGAAATGGAATGAGAAGAAGAGTTTTAAGACAGTTGGAAACAACAAAGGAAATCGCAGCAATGGAAATAAAGGAATTGGTAAAGGAACAAACAGCAGATTTGCAGCAAGAACTACACCTAAGTTCAGATCTGCAAACGAGTCCAAAGTCAGTGAACAACAAATCAAATTGGACAATGAAGGGACAGAAGACCCCCTGTGCAGTGCTGGGGTTGTGGGGGACCTCACTACATTAAAAATTGCCCACAACGAAAAGGGACTGAACAGTTATCCCAAATTCACGAAGCCTCAACCGTTGGCGAAGTGGGTCAAAGTGTACCCAGACTCAATGCGGCTTTGGAGGACCGACAGGCAGAATATCAGCCAACCATGGTCGAGTTTGAAGGTAAAATTTCAAACCTTACCATATCTGTTTTAATTGATCCCAGGGCCACGCTAAGTTATGTGAACCCAAAAGTAGTGGAACGTTGTAATTTACAATCTGTTAAATTTAAAAACCCATGGCTAGTGCAATTAGCTACTGGAGCCAAGCGACGGGTAACAACCAAGATCAACGATTGCTCTTTTACTATAGTAGACCAGCCAATAACAGCTGACCTGAACATACTCCCTCTAGGTTCCTATGATATTCTAATCGGTATGGACTGGTTGGAGAAACATTGGTCATTAGTTGACTGCAAAACCAAAATTATTTATTATAGAGATCAACAAGGAAACAACAAAGAAATGCAGGGAATCAAGCGACCAGTGCAGGTTCGACTGATAACTGCAAATCAATTGGTAAAATGTGTACGGAAAGGCTGTCAAGTGTACGCCATCCAAGTGGGTTATGCGAATTCCAAGGATAAATCAGCATCTTTGAATAATATTCCTGTAATACAAGAATTTACAGATGTGTTTCCGGAGGAAATTCCAGGACTGCCACCGCGAAGAAACATAGATTTTACTATAGAGTTGGTACCAGGGGCCGCACCAGTGTCACGAGCACCCTACAAAATGAGTGTACCTGAGTTGACAGAATTAAAAATGCAGTTGCAAGAATTACTAGACAAGAATTACATCCGTCCTAGTGTGTCTCCATGGGGGGCCCCAGTGTTATTTGTCAAGAAGAAAGACGGCACCCTCCGGATGTGTATTGATTACAGAAAATTGAATAAGTTGACTATTAAAAACAAGTATCCTCTTCCCCGGATCGATGAATTGTTCGATCAAGTAAAAGGCGCGATAGTGTTCTCTAAGATCGATTTACGATCAGGCTACCACCAGATCAGAATTAAAGATGAAGACATCGCAAAAACAGCTTTTAGAACCAGGTATGGGCACTATGAATTTGTGGTTTTGCCGTTTGGGCTCACCAACGCCCCGGCAACCTTCATGTGTTTAATGAACAGTATTTTCCATCCTTATTTGGATCAGTTCGTGCTGATATTTATTGATGATATCTTAATTTATTCACGCACCATCGAAGAACATCATGAACATCTCCGAATAGTATTACAGACCCTTCGAGAACATCAGTTGTACGCTAAGTTTAGTAAGTGTGACTTCTTCTAAGAAGAAATTCAGTATTTGGGTCACGTGATCACAAAGGATGGAATTGCAGTGGATCCGAAAAAGATAAAAGCTATAATGGAATGGCCTGTTCCAAAAGATGTAGCAGATGTCCGATCTTTCATGGGGTTAGCTGGGTATTATAGGAGATTCGTGGAAGGTTTCTCTAAGGTGGCATTTCCCATTACCTCACTGCAGAAGAAAGGAAAATTGTTTCATTGGACCCCAAATTGCCAGAAGAGTTTCGAGCAATTGAAACATCTACTCACCACAGCACCTATTCTGAGTATAGCGGATCCTAATAAGGATTACGTAGTATGTATGGATGCTAGTAAAGAAGGATTGAGAGGGGTCTTGATGCAAGAAGGCAGGGTAATTGCTTACGAGTCTCGAAAATTAAAAGAACATGAGTAGAAATACTCTGCTTATGACTTAGAGTTGGCTGCCGTTATACATGCCCTGAAGATGTGGCGGCATTATCTCATGGGCAGGAAATTTTTGCTGCATACCGACCATCATAGCTTGACCAATTATTTCAGCCAACCTACCTTAAACGCTAGGCAAGCAAGGTGGGTGGACTTTCTAAGTGGCTTTGACTTTGATATAAAACATTTGCAAGGGAAGGAAAATAAGGTGGCAGACGCCTTGAGCCGGAAAATACAAAATTTGTATGAAGTTTCCATTAGTGGGTGGAAAAGTCCCTTCCTGGAAATTATAAAGGAAATTGCAGATCAAGATACTGAATATCAGCAATTAAAATTGTGAATACAACAATCTGCTAGAGAGGACAACCAACAAGAATATGAATTAGATAATGCTGGGAGGATTTATTTCAAGAAAAGATTGTATGTGCCTAATCAAAGTAGAATTAGAAATATGATTATGGATGAATTTCATGTCAGCCATTACGCAGGTCATCCGAGTTATCAAAAGATGATAACAACAATCCGGAAAGAATATTTCTAGCCTGGAATGAAGAAAAGCATTGTCGAATACCTAGCACGGTGCTTAGAATGCCAGTAGATTAAAGCAGAACATCAGCACCCAGCAGGATTATTACAACCACTGCCAATTCCGGAATGGAAATGGGAAATCATCTCCATGGACTTTATTACGGGATTACCCAAAACAAAAAGGAATAATGACTCCATTTTCGTGGTAGTGGACAAACTGAGTAAGGCTGCACATTTCATACCGGTGCAATCTACATATAGAGCTACACAGATCGCTCATATTTTTATGCAGAATGTATTCAAGTTACATGGACTTCCAAAAACAATAATTTCCGATCGTGATGTGAAATTCACATCAACATTTCGGAAAACACTGTTTGCTGAATTAGGAACTCAATTGAATTTCAGTACAGCATACCATCCACAAACTGATGGGCAAACGGAACGAGTGAATCAGATGGTAGAGGATATGTTAAGGGCTTATGTCATGCAACAACCCACAAGGTGGGAAGATTACTTACATCTGGTAGAGTTCGCGTATAACAACGGTTACCATACCTCAATGAAAATGAGCCCATTTGAAGTTATGTATGGCCGGAAATGTCGTACACCCACTAGTTGGGGAGGACCGGAAGATAAATTGAGTCTAGGTCCTGAGATGCTGAAGGAAATGGAAGATATGGTAAAGAGGGTACGTATTAACTTGAAAGCTACCCAAGATAGGCAAAAGAACTTCGCTGATCGGGAAAGAAGATTTAAAGAGTTTCAGGTTGGGGACCATGTGTATATTCGAATTTAGGCCAAAAGAAGTACCTTGCAGTGGAGTGGATGCGCTAAATTGGCACCCCAATATTGTGGACCCTTTCAAATTTTAGCAAGGGTCGGACCAGTAGCTTATCAACTGGCCCTGCCAAGTCACATCCAAATCCATAACGTGTTTCATGTTTCTGTCCTAAAGAAATATGTGTATGACCCTAAGCATGTAATCCAATGGCAGGAGATTCAGGTGGGTGATTGTTATGATAAAATTCAGCAAGAATTATATATGAAAGAGAAAACTAATTCAAGGAATTGTGTATTGCAGGTTGAGCCGGAAGGAGAGGTTCTCGTCGAACCGCTGAGCATTCTTGACCGGAGAGAAGTGCAGTTGCGAAAACGAGTTATTACCCAAGTTAAGGTTCAATGGCGACATTTTGGGCCCGACGAGGCCACTTGGGAAGATGAGGAATTAATGAGAAGGACCTATCCAGATCTGTTCGGGTCTATGAGACACCGAGACGGTGTCCAATCTCAGGGGGAGGAGATGTAATGACCAAACATTTTAGTAAATAAATTATTTATTTACCCTTATAGGTGAATATAAAATAGAGATTATTATTTTCTTAAAAATGATGAAAATATTATTTGTTCAAAAATTGAATAATATGAATTGCATAATATATGTGTACACAGTAAGTTTATGTGAAAAGTTATTTTCTCTTCTTGCTTAAAGATAAAAGAAAAACGGTTGCTAGCTTACTAGGGGAAACCCTAACTGTTTTCCCTTTCCCATAGAAAAGGGGAAAGAGGAAAAGACCCGGGTTGTTAGAGGAACAACCGGGAAGAAAAGAGAGGGCACTGAAGCAGAAGAGAACAGTGCTACATCTGGTGAGGACCAGATAGCACAGGCATAATTGTGCTTCATATTGCTGAGGCTGTGGCCGGCAAGAGAGCTTGGGGGAGAGACTCAGTTCGGACGACTGGTCTCATGGCTGGGAGGATATCAAGCATTAAATCATCTTCTACATGTTGTAGAAGCGCAGAGGATAGAGGACGAGGAGATACAGGTAAGTATTTTCAATTTCCATAAAATCTGGAAGATTAGATATTACCTTGTATTTTTGAGAGTTTGATTATAATTACTGTAAGTATTACTTTTAGGCTGTGATTCAGAACCTGGGGTATTACTGGAATCGATATTGGTAATGAATAACGTCTCTGTTCTCTATATATAACAAAAGAAAGAAAACAGAGAACTAAAACCTAAACATTATCTAGTACCTTACTTTCTGACAATTCAAATTGTATTCAATGAAAGAGACAGTAATTATTAAGTGCAAGAATAGAAAAGAACGGTTCCTAATTAACTGGGTATGAAAACAGGAATATAGATAATCATAACTGTACTACGTAAATAGCACAGGAAAATAGCAATTTATACCTGACGAATAATTTAGGGAGAAATGACTCATACTCTGCCAATAACGATACAAATACTGAAAGAAATGAACGAAATAATACACATATACCTGGAATGAGTTACATTACGGGTATAGCAGCTAAAGAAGACAGTTACTGTATACTGTAAAATATATATTCCAAGGTCGGAATGACAATACAAACCCTCTTGGGAATCATAAGTTTAGATAAATGATGCAAGAACAAACACTGTAACAAAATCATAATGTAAACATTGTCGAGACAACCGTCCGACTATATCAACTTTAGAAATAAGTGGCTGGCGAAATACACAGGTGGGTACCACCTGGTAGCATGGAGCTACAGTATGGCGTTGAGAAAGGAATTAATTAAACCAGTGAATTATATTAGCCGCTCTGCAAGTAAACTCATTAAACGATACAGCGAGGAGATAAATACTGAAGAATTATGGCCTGAGCACTCAACAGTTCAACATCATCTAATGATGGGGAAAATTGATGACCCATGTGGAAGTGGGATCATCATCGAGTCGTAACAGGCTTTCCCTTAAATAACAACGCATATACATATCAGAATCATGAAGAAAGGTCGGTAGCTCGTACAGGAGCAAGCCATTATCAAACAATAACAGGCATTTTCATAAATGTCAACATATCTATATATCATTTAATCATGAGAGAGACGACAACCCTTGAAGGAGTAGGGCCGTCAACGAAAAAACAACAGAGCACTTCATAAAACCAGATAAATAATACGTATGTAATTATGAAAAGACTCGGTGGCTCGTAGGAAGCAACACCGCTTACTATTAGAACATCAACATGTCAAAACATTAACAATGCATTAAGTACAGTAACAAATCGATGACCTGTTCGGGCAACTTGGGACAAACCCAGAATTCATAATGCATTAAACTGTAGCCAAATGATACCGAGTTCATTACATAACAAATCGTACTGAGAATCAAATAATTAAAATAAAGAACAGAGTCTAATCGAGTGTTGAACTCGACCCCATAGATCTGAATCCCTCGAACAGTTTCAGAGGAAAGCCGTAAATAAATGTAACCCTATTTAAAAAGAACAAGCTACACCATTCGGCAACTTGGGATTAACCCTCAAGACAAATGGTAAACATTGAACAAGAAGAGAGGCTCTGCCCGAAGAGGAGTCATTACGCCAAGCTACAACAGAATCAACAAAAACCCTGACAGAGGAAGAACAATAATAAGTCGGACTCCGAGATTGAGCAACTGATAAATCTTTCGGGCAGTAGAACTCTTACCTGAAGAGGAGTATTGACGGCAGAAACCTTGCACCATCCTCGTCATGACGGTAGAAACCCTGCACCATCCTCATCACCGCGGCCTCAATGAACTGTTAGCCTGTTCCAGCCAGCATTGATCGGGGGTAGTTAGCCATATTCACAAATTACAGTGGAAAAGAGAACCAGTACAGTAACGAGGTTAAGCAGATGCGTATTACCTGTCGGCCAAATGAAAGTTCAGGGTGGGAGACAATAATGGCTCCACCGTCAACCAATTCCGTCGCTGTAACACATTCGAAGGCACGGATGAGATGAGCCAGGACAACCTATGCCATTGGCACCCTGGTGTGGAGGTGACGCCGGAGAAAGGAGCTACTCTGTGGAACTGGAGCAGCGTTCAAATGACACAAAACCGCATGAATGAAACCCTAAGTACCTTACCACCAAGGCGCCTCAACCTTCCACCGTCCGATCACTAGAACTCATCCTGATCGTCTGTTACTGTGGAAATCCCGAGGAAGGTGTAGCGGAGCTGTAACATTAAATTCCACAGCTACCAAACCCAAAATATCAGTGGAGCGGATCGAGGGCGTGGACCGAGGAGCCAGCTGTCTCACGCAGAACACTTAGACATGCCACCAAACTGATATAATTATGTATTGTATAAATGACCAAGGACAATCAAACGTCATGTTTCCGCCAATAGATATATATGCCGGGTTATTGCATTAATCAACGTATCAGTTAATACATTAATCAAATTACCATGATGGTGTTATCGTGTAGATACATAGGTAAATTTTATTTTATTTTATTTTATTTTTTATTTATTTATTTATTTATTTTATTTTTATTTTTTTATAATTTATGTAATGTTAATGTGTAGAGGGATATGACAGGATGAGGTGGAGGAGGAGGAAATAGGCGGAGGTTCAGCAGGCTAAGGGGGAGAGGAGGCCTAGGGCGAGGAGGAGGAGTTGATGGAGGGGGAAGTTGAGGGGGAAGACGCAGAGAGAGGCAGGAAGGGAGGAGGAGGGGGTGGAGGCGGAGGAAGGGTGGGAGGAGAGAGGGAGGGGGGTAGAGGGAAGAGGGAGGCGAGGGAGGGGAAGAGTGGGAGGAAGAGGGAGGTGTGGGGAGGGGAGGGAGAGGAGATAGAGTCAAAGGAGAAGGACAGGGAGTAGGAGGAGGGGGAAGAGGTTAAGGTTTGGTGGGGGAGGTAGAGGAGGGGGGAAAGCAGTAGGAGAGGAGGGGGAATAGGCAGACGGGGAGGAGAGGGAGGATGAGAAGGCTATGAGGGAGGAGGCAAAGGGAGAAGAGGGGGTGTCAGAAGGGGGAGGCAGTTGCGGAGGGAGGAGAGGACGGGCTCGAGAAGGAGGAGGTGGAGCGCAAGGTGGGATAGTGAGGAGGTGAGGGAGGCAAGGAGGTGAGAAGGAGGGCAAGGGGGGTAGGCAGAAGGCAGAGGCAGAGGAAGAGTAGGGAAAGGGGAGGAGGGGGAAAATGCAGAAGAGGTAGAGGAGAGGGATGGTAGGAGGAGGGGGTGGCAGAGGTGGTAATGGAGGAGGGAGAGGGGGAGGCAATGGAAGAGGTGGTGGTAGTGGTGAGGAGGAGGTTGGGTGGTAGGAGTGAGGAGGATGAGGAGGGGGCCATGCAGAGCAAGAAGAGGAGCATGGTGAGGGTGACGAGGGGGAAGAGGCAGAGCAGGCATTGGAGGAGGAGGAGGGGGGTCAGAGGAGTAGGAGCAGGGGGA
>APFE030344211.1:69758-105908 GCA_000404065.3 Pinus taeda | reverse complement strand
CTTTGGTTTTCTTTTGTTTGCTTGGTTAGATAAGCTATTGGAATCGAATTTCTTGTTGCCCCTGTGCTTTTTGACTTGATTTAAGCTTGTGACCCAAGCCCTGGACTGCGTATTTTTCTTTTTAAATTAGCAAACTTTGTTAGCGCACTTTTTGCCTTCGCAGTCGCGCTAGTGGCCCTTGTTGCTAACTGACAACCCGCGCCAATCCCTGTTTAGCGCGAGTTGCAGCCTGACAATCGCGCCAGGCTGTTTAGTTTTTGGTCCACTTGTTTTGCTTGCTGTCTGAGCTTGGATTTGCATGTTGCCACCTCTTTCTCAGTTGCTAGAGTGTGCTTAAGCCCTGTTTGACTGGTTTGCAACCTTTGTCCTCCGGGTGTTTTCCTCTTTCCATCGATTTCATGCCTCAACCCTAGGGCATCTAGTGGCCGTGTGTGTCGAGCCTCCCGTGGGAGTTTTGGGTTCTTTGATTATCCGGTTAACCTTGTGATTGCCTTTCGCATTTTCTTCAGTGATTGTTGAAGTGTTTTTGAGTGATTTCCGAACAGCTTGCTCTTGTTTGCTTGGATTTCATTCTAGCTTTGTTTGAGCTTAGATCACGTAGCTCGTGCAAAGCGTTGTTTTCCTTTTGATTTGGAGAAATATTTTAGTGTCTTGGGATTTCATTTTGCCTTCATTGAGTGAATTCGCTTCTTTGCTCAGTGTTGTTATCTTTCAAAATCCATTCTAGTGCATTGCGCTTGTAGGAAGGAAAATCAAATAATCTCTTTTGCATTTAATAGTGAATGGAATAGAACTTTTCGTTATTTGCATTATTGAAAAGAAAAAGTTTTGTTTATTCGCCATTAGCTGCATTAGGATGTTTGTTTGATTGTGTTCATTTTGTTTGATTGAAACTCTTAACCTTCTCATAGTTAGTATTCATCGAACGAAATGGATTTCTTTCGCATGTAGCTTGCATCTAGGAAATTGTGGAAGATCACATACTGTAGGGCCTTAAACTGAAACTTAACTAAAGATCAACCATAAAATAAACCGAATCAATTTAAAAACGCATTGGAACATAACGCAAATATTCTAGAGGTCTAGGCTAGAGACGTGCTCCGACATCGTTAAACCTAGTCACCTTTGTTCTCACATTAAGGTTGGGTAATTCCTCCTAGTGTGGTTCGATTGTGGTCTAGTACGGACCTGGGCTCCCATGTACCGTCGTGTATATATGTGGAGACTCCACTAAGTTTGCATCCTTGATCCATAGGAAGCCATGTCTGCCGCCTTACGAGCCGTAACGCACCGAACAAAGCATTCGGGAAGATTGACTGCAGTACGAAAAGTCCTTGGTTTTCATACGATTGCCAAGGTGTATAAGCAGTTTTACGGATTGTCTGGTAAACCCCTTTCCTAGTTTCTCCAGAGCAGTCACTTTTTGATCCTTTTCGGACTCCTTAAAAGAAAAGGCTCTATTGAGAATTTATCACTTCGGGCTCATTAAACATTTGAAGGCGACTAGAGTCATCTTTGTCCTTTTCTCGACTCTTAAAACATGAAAAGGTCAAGTTGTGTCCTAATGTCCTAAAAATTTATTCGGCCACGATAACATTTACCTGGTTAGATCTTGTTTGCGTTTAGTTTTGAGTAGGGTCTCTTATCGTTAGTTTGTCTAGGATTGTTGTTTTACCACCCTGGCGGATCCGTCGATCCCGTCTCTTGTCCCAAGTGACCAAGGGTCTCCATCTTCTGCTGCCCCTGAGACACCGGTTTGTGGCGACACTTTCCCTATTGTTCCGAGTGTCCAACCGTTGAACTCTCGTGCTCCAGAAGACGAGCTTTACGACTTGTTTTGGAACCCTGTTTGGGAGCCTTCTGAAGAGGATTTTCCCACTACTCATGTTGGTGTTTCATCCCCGATGGCTTCTTCCGACATGGAGGATACATCTCCTCTATCGAGTGGATCACCCGCTATGTCGAGTATTGATACTCCCATTCCGGCTACATCCCCAGTTATCTCTATGCCCTACACTGTTACGCCTCTCGGTATTACAGTGCTGGCGCAGTATAGATATCTAAGGGATGCTATGAGTTCCGCGACTTCCTCTTCTATGTGGGATAATAACATTGTTCCCACTACGGGACCTTTCATTTCCTAGGCTCACCATACTACTGTTACATCAGTTCCAACCAATCTGACCGTTTGTGTCGCGTCGTCGACTCCAGTTGCTAGTGCCGTTACAGCATCCTCTGCTGTGACTTCTGTTGCCGGCCCATCCTGAGGCCCGGTACATGGTGGTCCATCGGCACATACTCTTAGAGTTGTCCATCCCGTAAGTGGTGCCCCGCCCTTTTCTAATGCTATTTCGGCAGGGGGGGCATATTCCTAATACTTGCATGCTGTCCAGAACCCAGGTGAGCAAGGCCCCTATTATGATCCTGTCAATCATCATTTGTATACCTCCTTGCCATCTGAGCCCTATGTTGAGGGTTCAGTTCCGTTAAATGTGGCTTGGGGTTCCACCGGATATGGTGGTGGCCGATTCCGTCCAGGTCAAGGGCAGCCATCCCAAGGACCACCCTATCAGGGTCAACCATCCTACTCGCAGCCTAATCACGGGTAGCAGTACTATGGCTAGACCTATCTAGGTCAACCTAGAGGCTTGCAAGGACAAACCTATCAGGGACAACCTTTAGCCTCTGGTGGTCTGTCTTATACATATCTTGGGCAACCTTCTGGAAACTCGGGACAACCCTATGCTCAGCAGGGACAACCTGGGCCTCAGCAGGGATACCCTTTGGGGCAACCCTATGGGAACCCGGGACAACCTTACGGTCAGTAAGGACAACCCGGAAACCAAAAAGGTTGCGCTTCTGGGCAGGGTGGCCAGCCTTACGCACAACAAGGTAAGCCCACCGCTCAGCCTAGTCAGCCATCTGGTCTACAAGGACAACCTTCGGTTGCGCAAGGACGACCCAACACCCAGCAAGCTCAACCTTCTGGGCAGGCGAGTCCGTCTCAAATCCAACCAAGACAACCTTCCGGCCAGATGGCCCAACCTTACTCTTCGAAAGGATATCTTTCTGGGGGGGCTCAACCGGGAATGCAGATGGTTCCTACTTCACAAGCTCAACCCAGTTACCAACCCCAGAATCAAGCTGGTCTCTAGTCACAAGGTGGGTATCAATCCCAACCTTCCTATCAGATGCCGCCTGGTTCTCAGGCTCAATATGGAACCCAGCAACCATATGGATACCAACAACCCCAGGGGAAAAATCAATATACCCCATATCAAAGTTACCAACAGCCGCCTGCCAACCCTTATCAAAATTATCAAGAACCTGCAGGTCAGTATGGTAACCAATGGGGAGCTAGGGGGCAGAACCAGTATCAACCATCCAGTTCTGGATATAACCCTTATGGACAAAATTCTTATGGACAGGGTCCTTTTGGACCTGGTCCATCTGGACAAGGTCAGTGGGGGCAACCAGCAACTGGATGGAATTCTGGCCCTACCTCATATCCACAGATGTCCTTCAACCCGCAGCTACCATTTCTAGCGACATTGGAACTGCCCGATGTGTTGAAGTTAACAAATGATCCCATTTTGCATAATCCACAATGGCCACCAGTTCCAACTAAAATACCCGGCAATTGTCCCAAATTCGACGGCAAAGCCGGAGAAGATCCTCAAGCTCATGTGATGACATATCACCTATGGTGTTCGTCTGATTCATGGCTTGATGATTCCATCTGACTTCGCCTCTTCCAAAGGACTCTCACCGGTTCTGCCGCTAAATGGTATATTGAATTGACCTGCGTGTCATTTCAGGATTTTAATTCATTGGCTATGGCATTCCTTACTCACTTTCAGTTACCCATTTGGTATGAGACAGGGACCCACCTCCTTACGTCTCTTAAGCAGGATATAGCTACGCACATCTCCGATCATATATATGAATGGAGAAGGCGCCGCCAGTTGATCAAGTTTTGGATTCCTGATCAACTCCTCACCGACTGGTTCACGACTTCCTTTGTCCCTAAGATTGCACGGGACATTGCTATGGGAGCCTGCGTGACATAAGAGCAAGCGATCGCGTGTGCTCAGTACCTGGAATTAATTTACTCTCAGTCAGGTACTTTGTATGAGTATTTGCCTGACACCCCAAGGCCCGGTACATCCAAGGCTCCATCGAAGCCATCTGTCGATGGAGTTATTGGCTCTGTGAATCCGGCCTCCAAAAAATCATCTTCAAACCCTGGGAAGCAAAAATCAGATGCTTCTGACCAAAACACTTCTCAGGGTGGTTCAAATTCTGGTAATACTTCCGAGGTCAACGCCGTCCAGTCCACCACGGCAGGTAAGGCCTCGAAAGGAAAGAAAAAGGGGAAAGGAAAAAATAAATCTGAACAACCTAAACAGAAATCCTCCAAACCTCGAGCCGAGGAAGGAGCTAAGCGCAAACCCAAGTATCCTTGTCTCATTTGTGAGGAGGATCACTATACTAAGGACTGCCCAAGGTGATTCGAAGTTAGTCGATTGTTGAAAGGCGCTCCTGGGGTTCCTGCGGTTCTTAAAGAACCTTTCCCTTCTCAACAAACCCAAATGGTGGCTGATCCGTCTTCTTCTCCCTTTGGTTCCCAAGTCTTCATGGCTGGGTCTATTCCCGTTCATGTAACGACTCGAGCAAAGGAGTATCCGTCAAACACCGGGAAGGAGCCCAAGGTTCCTTCAAGTGCTCCTTTTTCCAGTTCTAGTTCTCTCCATATTGAGAGACTAAGTATTGAGACGACCATCCGACCCCCTCCTAAAGGAGTACTCAGGCGATCTTCTTGCAACCCAAATGCTCATGCTACCCAGCACTATAGCATAGTTGAGGACTTAGCACAGGCTCCGTCGGCTATGTCTGCCTTAGAAGTTCTCCAGAGCTGCCCCCCTCAGAGGAAGTCCCTGCTATGGGCAGATCATCGGTGTCGTTCATCATTTTATACAACAGGCCGAGCGATGCCTACATTATCTAGGTCGGTTATGCAACAGTGCGATAAGCCAACGTCCCAAAAGGGGCTTGACTTGAACCAAGTATCATGCATGCGCTTTATTTTTGTACATACGTATGCTTTCAGCAGTGTGTTGTGTGTGCGTGTTTGTTTAGTTTTTGTAGGTATATCGGCATGATTACCGCTTATTATGTCTTGTGCTTCTTGAACAGATGTCTGGATCACCTTACGTTGGTTTCGCTGATGGTGCTTCCCGCAGTACTCGCAACTTGTCATCTGCGGCATGGGTGACCTACGATCCTCATAGTGAGTTAGTAGATATTCAAGGGGTGTGTCTGGGTTGTACGACGAACAATGTGGCTGAATATAGTGCTGTGATTGAATTATTAGCTGAGGCAATTAACCTCGACATTCGCACATTGGTTGTAAACTTGGATTCTCAACTTGTAGTCCACCAGCTCAATGGACGTTATTCCGTCAGCGATCATCGCATTTTAAGGTTGTATTTACGTGTTAAGTTATTGGAAAGAGATTTTGATTACATTACTTATCAACATATTCCAAGACGACTTAATACAGTAACCGATGCATTAGCTAATTATGTATTGGACAGACATTTGCATAATATGTGAATCAAACATAATACAAGAAGCATAAAATACAATAAACCATAAAAACATGTATATTATATAATAAAATAATAATATATATATATATCTGAATATATAAAATATATATATATATATATATTATATAAATCTATATAAATATATTATTATATATAATATAAATATATATTATATATCGTGTGGCGCACTGAGGCGCTCAAAAAATAAGTGTACATGTCTGGATAGAGTCTGTGTTCTCCATACATCTGAGACACATGTCTCTCAAATAATATGTAGAAAATAAAGCCTAGGAGTCTAACTGCGGTGGTGCTCCTAATAGCACGTCACCACGCGCACTAATCATCTCAGCAGGGGATGAACATGAGTCGGCACCCCCACTGTGTGCCTCTGATATGCAAAGGGAACATCTGCCAATCTGGCATAACCTGGAATCCCTTGGGTGAGTCCCTTGAGATTCTGTATCAGCTCTTCCCCCACGGTACCCCCTGCTTGAGGGTCAGCTACAGGTTGGCCCCTCCGCGCTATAGGAGACAGGCCGGCTGGGCGCTTTGGGCCGACATCTGCATATACATACAACCATCATCAGAATAGGCATGTATTAAAAAGAAAAAAATGAAAATACATAAAACATCAAAAATAAGGAGCTCATACCTAACTCCTCCTCCCATTCCTCTCCCTCTGGCAGTGGGAGGTCTGGGTCCCCCATGAAACTGGTCCCTGCATATGGCCAATCCTCAACCATGATCAGTTGTCGGTGGAGCCATATGAAGAATTCGGGCCGCCATGACATCTCCTGGCCCCCTCCCCCTCTGGGCATCAATGCTGCCCAGCGGGCCATCCTAGGCTCCTGTGGCAATGGATCAGCCACTATAGTTCCCTGGATCTAGAAAAGTGGTAATCGCTCCAAGAAGAATGATACCACGATTGAACCATATGCGAACTATTTCACCCCTACACGTTTACAATTTGTAAGCTGCCTTTTGATATTAGTGGTCACCGCTGTAGCCCAATCAAAAATGGTGGGGCTGAGGCATTCTGTCGCGAGTATCAGATGGTTCTTGCTCGCCTCATGGGGTGCCTGTACCCCAACTGCACGTGTGATGGTGAATAAAATGGCCTTGAGAGTCAAGTCCCGGATGGTGTTGATAGCCACCTTAGCACTCTGTCTCCCGAATTGTGCTTCCGGGCACACTTGAGCCTTTACTTCGCCTACCTTCTCTCCAGAAGGTCTACTGCCAGTCAAAATGGGAACTGCCCCTCTCCGTGATAGCCCAGTGATGAAATATACATCGGACACCTCCAGCTCTAAAGTCTGGCCCCGTAGATGGAATACTTGGTCATCCACGTCCTAAGCATCAATTATGAACTGTAGCATTCATGCACCCCACATCCTCAATGGCCAAGGCATCCACGACATCATGTTCTCGTTCTTTCCATTCTACCACCATTTTGGCTTGTTCCCTGCACCCACAAGGATAAATAAACCATCATTAGAACATTGGTAAATTTATAAACCAAGAGAAATTCAAATATGATGGGAAATTTTATGTAAAAATTTGAGTTGCACGGTTAGCGCGACTGTTTTCAAAACAGCCGCGCTAATGGCGCGACCCCTTTGGGCCAATTACCCCATTAGCGCGGGTCCGTGCCGGATACCCGCGCCAATGGGGCGAAGCCCTAAATTTGAAATTCCTCCTCGCAGAGGCTTAATCAAGAACCAAATGCATGAAAAATGGTATGGAAATGGAGCTAAGGGAAGCGCTTCTTACCTGGAGCCAACAGAATCACGAATGGTTGCACGGATTGGCTATATTCACCGCCTGAAGTTTGCTCTCCAAACAGATCACTCCCATTGTTCAAAAGGTAAAATGTAAAAGTAATTTTGTTTTTTACATTTTCACCATATTTATAGACTTTTCGGCTTATTTTTGGGTTTAAAAAGCTATTTTTGAATATTTTAATATATTTTTGGTCGAAAATGGATTTTACGCTTGCTTCTTGTGCAGTGACAGGTCTTTTACGCAGCTTCGATGGTGAAATGAGTTGTATTTTATACTATTTCGGACTCGGTAAATACACGAAAAAGTCATCGTGGAGTCATCTTTCAGCTCTTTTCTGACTCGTTAAATGTGAAAAGATTGCCGAGTTGTTCCTCTTGACTCGTTAAACGTAAATAAGAGGCGGTCGTCTTTAAACTCTTTTCTGACCGTATAACAAATGAAAAGATCATCGGGCCTTTGTCGTTTCAGGTTCGTTAGTGGTGATGAAACAACATGATATCGATTGCTTTTTTACTTTTTCAGATCGATGTCACTACTCACGAAAAGTACTCCTCGGTCGTAATGGCTGGGCGGTTCTTTCGAGCATAGTTTTATACTTTTTCGGGCTCGAGAGACACAACTTTACAAAAAAGGACACCCCCGGAGTTTACTTTTTGCTGTCTTTTCAAACTCTCTAAACATGAAAAGACGCCGAGTTTTTCCTTTGTCAGACTCGTTAAAACTTTAATGACATCGGGTTTTCGTTGTGATGACACCTCTCAAGCATATGCTATCCCCGCCAAGCTTGCCATCCAAAAATAACCGGGGTACTCGCCAGAAATGGTGGGGGAATAAAGGAACTGTAATCATCGTCGTCGGTAGTATGTCGCTCTTGGACATGGCACTTGTTTGCATTCGTGTCTGGGTGGGGACATATCATCTTGTTTCACATTTTCCTCCGTGGGTTTGGGTTATCCTATTTGACCATTCATCTGCTCATTGCCTTGTCGCCATGACCCCTGATCATTTGATCTCAAATACTGCCAAATCCGCTGTTGTGCCGCCGATATGTTCAAGAGAAATTGACCTCCGCAGAATACTCAACCTCCCTCTGATGTCTCACACAAGACATGTTATCCCTCTCTGTCTCGTGTCAATGATGTGGGAAACATTATGGCCCACCTTCAATCAAGATCACTTCCTGTCGACTTCAACTCATTATCCAGGAAGATGACCTAGAGACTCCCTTCAGGTGCCTTAGGGCCTGCATGCCTCAATGGCAGGTTCTTCATGTTCGACGCAAGGTTTTCATCACTGGCCTCCGATCGGATGATTCTACAGGTGTTCAACATCGGCTCATTGATTCGCACGCCGTGGATTGTACCTATAGTACCTTGAGGACCATCGTCATTATTGGTGGCCCCTCTCGCGTCTGTTAACAGTTTTCATCATTGACTGGTAATCAGACGATGTTCATGCATGTTCAACTTCAACTCCTGTATTCACATGCTTGAACTTGTACTGTGTTTGGGACGATTTGGAGCGCAAGACCCTGGATTATGCATATTGAGACCCGGGTTGCATTTTGTGGATTATTGTAATCATTACATGACTCATTTACTGGATGGCTGCAACCATACCTGAGTCCATTCATTGATCCTCATCGGATGGCTGCATCCATGCCTAGGATCCAGTTTTTATATATACTCTGTTATGGATGGTTGTGCCCATACCACATATATCATGTACTTGAGATATCAGTTGTACTTCTTTTCGCAGGTTCTCCAGCGGCAGTGTTTTCAGTCACACATGTTCTTGTAAAGCACTTCACCCCTCTCTCTCTCAGGCCTTATTCTTTAGGGGGCATCTGTTACATAGTAATTTGTCACCATTTGTCACCGTCCCTGTTACCCCTCTCCTGCACCTTGGAGGACTCATTTCGGGACTTGTGAGAAGTGACAAGACTTGAAACCACTTGCATCATTCCCCTCTGAACATGAGCTTCATATGCCCTAAAGACATCTCCTGCAGCTTGCTCTTAAAAATGGCCCTTTTTACATTAGCGCTAGGCCACTCTGTTCTGCCCGTGCCAATGGGGAAAATCCTATAAAATGGGCACGCTATTAGCGCTCTGTCCTAGAGTCGCAATCGCGGCAACCTTTTTGGGCAAAGTTTTTAACCAATCAACCTCCGAAAGTTCTCTCCAACTCATTCACCAACTGAATCTATGTTAAGAAGATGGTTTGGCTTCGAATCTCCTTGAATGGGAAGTAATTTTCCACCATTCCATGGAAGTTTCCAAGTGATGAGGCCAAATCCATTATTTTTGTGATTGATCTTATCCCTTCCTTTTCATCTATAAAAGATTGTCTCCATGCCTTGAGCAATCTAGTGGTAGTGGTAATTATACTGGAGCTGAAAGGAAGATATCAAGAGATTAGAGTTGCAAGAGCCTTCTTTATGTCCATAAAGTTTAACCTAAGTGAGGAGATCTTGTCACCAAAGAGAGAGAGGCTTGTCCCTCATCCCTTCAAGCTTTGCAAGACTTCTGTAGCTGAGCACCCAGCCAAAGGAGGACTTGACGTCAGGACCTGGTTGTATTCTCCTTTATGATTATTAATAAAAGATAGACTATCATTATGGTTCCATTCTCCTGTTGTAATGATTAATGTTGAATATGTCATCCTGACTGATGTATAATTGCATTTATTAGATTTCACGCTTGTGTTTTGGTTGTTCTTTTGTGTGTGGTGTCCATGCACGAAGATAGAGGAGGATTGTGACCCGGCCAACGGCAAAGGAGTGTGGGCGACGTCCTTCTAGCAACAAAAGCATTGGAACCAAGTAGTTTTCATAACTACCTTTTAATTGCAATTAGGAACTTGCGTGGTAGCATTGTTTGATTGTTGCTAGACCCGTTCTGGGCTAGTAGGGATCGCCTCTATCCGTAGAGGGGATTTACCTCTCCAACAGTAAGTATTGTGAACAAGATCTGAGGTTTTAAAAAGGTTATGAGGTCTGATGAGATAAAGAGCGAGGTGAGACCAGTGATGTTGAGCATCGGAGGTGAGTAATATTGAAATTTCTAAGAGAAACCCATATTAGAGGTGAGAGAAAATAATGTTATTGTTGGGGTCCAGGTATGAACAATCTATTCACCCTTTTTCCTACATTAATTTATCAATCTGGGTGCGTATCCTTTTCAAGGAAACACACAAAGTATTTGTAGGGGCAAGATTACCATCCGTTGCCAACCAAGGGTTCGTGATTAATACTCAAAGCATTGCCATAAAATTGAATTTAACTGCAGTACTCAAGAAAAGAAATTACAAGAAATAACAATCTACAACAGAAACCATGAAATGATAAATGACACACAACAGAAACTACGCAACACCTGATCAGAAGAGTGGGCCCAGCTCTCTGATCAGGGCTGCATTAATCATAGCGAAGAGTGGAGCAGCAAAGGGAGTAGTATATTATTAACTGGAAGAAAACTATTACAATATTGATGGGGAGTCCCCCCTCTACAGGAATAACCTGTCCTTTACACAAAGCGAAGGAGAACAACATCCTTCCCCAAAACCTGGTAACCGTATACCCAGAAATATACATTGGTTCAAAACGGCATCAACACCTAGATGAACAAGATTAGAAAATGGGCCAAGAATGCTTCAGCGACATCTGGGACTCCAGCTACATGGCTTCCTTATGGCTGGTCGTTGCTGTGAATTGCGGATCTGCTACGGGACGCTGAAAGATCGGTACTTGTTCTCTGGAAGCTGCGGTCAAACATGCATTTTAGTTTTGTGAATAGGCAAAACCCCGCAACTTTATTCATTAATAAAATATTCCAAAATATAGGAAAGGGGTAATTACCTTGCGGATTTAGCATAATAAATACAAATGATTAAGTGCAAAAATGACAAAAAGAGGGATGGAAATGCAGCAGAAAGATAGCCCGATTTGGTGCCCAACATCTCCCCCCAACTAGCCTTCTGGATGTCCTCATGCAGCTCACCACCTCCATAGGTATGGGTTATGCAGAATGTTGGCTTCTTGGCGTTGAGCGAGATCATACTCTTCGACCATCTCTATCCCTGGAACCTTAAAACCTTCTGAGAGGAGGATTTCCTTCCACCAATCACCCAGAACATTATATGCTAGGGCGTGATTTTCCACTAGCAACTAGATGGTGGGGAACTCGAACCAGATCCCCATCCACTGGACCCCGCATGTTTGGATGCATGCCACATACCTTGACACTTTGCAGAGCACTCGTGCAAAATTTGGTGCTCCAAACGATTCCCTATTCCGGACTATTTGTTTGACGCAAAGGTCAAGGCACCATTTTTGTGTTCTTAGCATTCTTTCCTTGTTTCCCACAATTCCCAAAAAGGTGTTGTGTTTATTGAACATGGTTATTGACCTTTCATGTTCTCCTCTTACTATAAAGGGCTTTGTAACCTGATTGGACTCAAATGTATTAAAAGCCTTCTGCCAACTGATTTGATTAAAAGTGTAAGAGGTGAGAGCCCTTAAATGAATGTCTCGCACATATGGGATTGGGATGAATCCTCTATCCATCCGCAGTTGATACCCATGCATGTAAAACTCACACATCAAATGCTGAGTTGGCAAGTCATGCCTCCTCAATATGCGGAGGAATTGTACATCATCCTCTATTTCATAACTTATTTCGTTCTTGATGCTCTCCATGCAGAAGAAAAGAAAATGTTCAGGCAAGAATAAAGAATAACAAGAAGTAGGGGAATGACATGCCATCACCTCTTGTGCTAAGTTAAACATATACTCCTTATCAGCTTTCAATTCTGCCACTTGCCTTTCCAGCTACTCCATCTTGAGCTGTTGCTTCACATGCCTCAACCTCATGACATCTATACGCTCCACATATTCAAAAATGGTTGTGGAGGCTCGTTCCTAAGCTCTTTTTACCTCACTTTGATACTGTGCGAAAGTGGATTTCCAAGTCTTCATTTTGGCTATTAGCACATATTCATAGTCTTCAAACAGTTGCTCGACCGGGGTTGTTTGAGTGGCAACAAAAGTTGTGGCTATCTGGTCCACCTAAGTCTCTGCTTCAACTACTATGGTTTGGGACCTTTTGGCCCATTGCTTGTATTTCTTTACCTATTTCTACAATTTATGTACCTATTTTCTTAACTTCCTAAACTCTGTCTTGAGCTGCATGGTTTCTCTGAATTGCAGCTAGTATTTTTTTCTGATAGGTAGTCTTCGTTGTTCACACAACTCCACCCATTATTGCTTAACCATGACCTCTTCAGCTTCTGCAACTAGTTCAGCTGGAGGTAAATCCCCCAGGAAATATTCTGCTACGCCGACTGCCAGGTTTCCTTTCATTGGTCGTTATTCCTTAATTATTTCATATTTTATGACCTTCTTTCCCAGCCTTACCAGTGGCTCTATCATCGGGACCGCTTCGCTTGGTCCCTCCTCTTGACCAACGGTTGCTTCCTTTTGTTGTGTGATCCCTACGACTAGTGGTGCCCTTGTGAGATGATCACTCATTAATATTTCTACTAGAACCCCTTCAGGTTCCCCTGCCTCAGGGATATCTCACTCTTTCTGATTTTCAAGCTCTGAGATGCTTGTTGTTTGGGCAACATCTATCCCACCCGGTTGTGGTCTTTGTGATGTTTCAGGCTCCTTTTCTCCAATTTTTCCTTCAAAAGGGTCCTATTGGGAGTCCTCAGTCAACAATCCTCCAGCACCTCTTCTTCTGTTCGACCTGTCAAATTTCAAAGCAGGGGGAACGACGATATCTTCTTCTGTGCACCGAGGGGAACGAGATACCCTTGATCCTCTTGGAATAGAAGAGAAGAAGGAAAACTGGTAGGGATATCCATTCTAGCCTTTGCAATTCTATTCTGGGTTGTGTTCCTTGCTTGTACAGTGTTTGGTCTCGAGGTTGATGCTGGTTCTTGTGGAGCAACACCAGCCTCATGCCCTAGTTCTCCTAGAACTTCCTTTGTAGTTTCCATGGTTCTCCTAGCTCTGAGCTTTTCTCGTCCTGGTTCGTCCTCTTCCATTGGTTCTATGGTCAGGGTGGCCACAACCTCATCTTCATTCGGGTTGCCTTCCTCCCTTGGTGCCACGGTGGCGAGAAGTTCTTGTGGGGTACCTTCAACCGCAATATCAACCAATTCTCCCATCCTTGCCTATTGTGGTGCCTCTGCTGTGGTTGTCGTGTTGTCAATTTTCTCTGCTAGCTCCATAGTCGAGGTTGGTTCTTGTGGAATAGCCTCAACCATGGTACTAGTGGGCCTTCTATGTTGACTCCTCCATCTTCCATTAGTTCCGCAGTTGCATCTTGCTCTTGAGGAGCAACCTCTTCTTCAAGTTCTTCGGATCCCATTTCCATCTCCTCTAGCTCCTCTTGGTCAACATAGTAATCTCCTTCTCCATATTCTGCCTCCATTGCTTCTGGTTCTTCTTCCCTGGTGGCCACAATGGCTGCTATCTCTTCCTCTGTGGAATCCCAAAATAGCTCCCACTGGATTAGAATCTGACTAATTGCATTCATCACGAGTAGCTGGACTAGCCCATGGTGGGTAATCATCGCCATCACCTGTCGTGACCATTGAGCAGACTGAGTCATTAGCTGAAGACTCCTTAGTAGGAAATAAGGCACATTTAATGAGAACGCCTCTGCTTGAGGGAATCAGAGGTGAGCTAATATCCGAAGATGATATTTGAACATAGTGGAGTACCTCCCCTCGGAAAGTTATATACTTTATTATAAACTTTGCTACCTCTCCCCATGGATGCGGTAACAAGTTTCGGTCATATCCTCACCCCTTCTGAGCATTGTTTGCTCCTGCCTGCAAAAAGGCTTCAGGAAACTTCGGGAGGGAAGTTCTCCTTGAAAACCATCTCTGTCCATATTGAGGGAGCCCGCTAAATTTTTCAATGGCTTCCTCCGTAACAGGGACTTCTATCCCACGGACCCAAGAACTTTCTTCTTCCAGATTGAGTGTGAATTCCACCACAATTGCCTCGTTGAATCCTCTAAACCTCTCAAAGTAGACATCCCAACTTGTATTTTCAAAGACCTTCCATATTTCTCGATTGTTTTGAACTCTTTTTGTGTCCTCTGGCTCATGCCGCATAGACCATCCACCCATCGCTGTAGAGGCAGGATTAGCACGATGAATACAATTAGCTGGTAGGGGAAAATGACAGGGACCCAAACCGTTGCTAACAGTATAATGTCATGGTTTCCTTGGGAAAAAGGATGGTAACAGTAATGGTACGTCTGAAGAAATCTTAGAGAATGATGGCGATTTATGGCAGTACGGTTGGATGCTTTCAATGGTTCAATGCAGCATGTTAGGGAAGCGACTGGTTGCACTTTTTGTGTACGGACACAAATTCCAATGTGTCGGGGTCATGATTATGAAATCATCGTAGTATTTTGATTTTCGTTCAGATTAGATTTAGTTTGGTGTGAATCATACGATATGAATGCATTTTTGCTGGTACACCATCGTTTATTATGACGGGACCCCCCCCAAATTAATTACGGCTATCCACGACACGTATTGGTGTCTTTTGGAATATTTTAATTAAATCCATAAAAGTTAGCAAAGACGTACCTGGGGACCTACCTTGTGGTGGAGTAACAACAAAATGACTGACGAAGTAACAACAACATGGAGTAACAGCAGTGACGGAGTAATAGTAGTGATGGAGTAACAACACGGCAGAGTAACAGCAGTGACGGAGTAATAGCAATGACAAAGTAACAGCACCAGAGGAGTAACAACATCGTGGAGTAACAACACCGTTGGAGTAACAGCACCGGCGGAGTAACAACATCAGCGGAGTAACAGCAGCGGTGGAGTAACAACAATAGCTGAGCAGTAGCACCAGCGGAGTAATAACACCGGTGGAGTAATAGCACCAGTGGAGTAACAACAATGTCGGAGTAACAACACCGAGTGTTACATTTCTCCTGGCTATATTCCTTTGTTATTCCTGCAAAGTACAAGTAAGTAATAATAGTTTTTCTTTTTTATTAGATATATATATATATAATATATATATATATATATATATAATATATATATATATATATATATATATATATATATATTTAAGAGCAGAGTGAGAGTGTCCTTTATACCAACAACCATTAAACCAGATGAATCAGAAAGATGTTTAACGAAGGCATCTCTAGATTTTAGACGATGGTATAGCTTTAGACGGTGTCCATTTACTAAGAACGAAGTATGACTTCCATCAATTGTAATTAGTCTAACTGTTCCATTGTCAAATACTGCATCTACGTCATACTGTCCCATCCAATGAGTGCGAAGCTTACCTTTGAAATCTTTAAACCGGGAGTCATAAAGTAATGCCCAACCCCTTGCATGAAACACCTTGCTCTTAATAAATTTATCATGCCATTTCATTCTTTGCTGTTGAACATCAGTAGTTTTCTGGATAGCTACCGATTGAATCTTGTCCAACTCATTGAGTTGTTCTAGTCGGTGTTTCTGTGCTTCTGATAAGTTTAGGCCTACTTCTAAAGCTATTATGAGCATGCTGATCTTGAATTCTACTGAAAACAAGGGGAATTTCCCATAGACTAACTCAAATGTAAAAAACTCGATTGTGTTCCGCCATGTTTTTCTATATACCCATAAATCTTCTGGAATTTCTGTGACCAGTCCTGGTGATGACTTGCTACTATTTTTGTCAAGATATTTTCCAATATTTTATTTGTACTTTCTACCTGTCCATTCGCTTGGGGAAGATAATGGGTTGTCACTTTGTGTTTGACCCTCTATTTTTGCATCAACTTCCCTATCATGTGAGATGTGAACTGCGCCCCTCCATCTAACACAATTTCCCTTGGAGTGCCATATCAAGCAAAGATTTCTTCGAAAAGAAGGTTTGCCACTACTTGCTCTTTCGCTCTTACGACTGCTCTGGCTTCCACCCATTTAGTCACATAATCAATGTAAACCAAGATGTGAGCTTTCTAATGGGAAGGTGGGTTGAAAGGTCCAAAAAAATTGATGGCCCATTTTTTGAAAGGTTCGAGGACTATCTGGGGTTGTAGAGGCATTTCATCTGCTTTCTCAGGTTGTCCCATCCATTGGCAACTATCACATCTATGGACATAATCCAAAGCATCACGAAAGATGGAAGGCTAGTAGTATCCCATCTACAACACTTTGTGGCCTATTCTCTTATCTGCAAAATGTCCTCCACAAGGTCCATCATGGGTGGCCTTTAATATCTCATAGATGTCATCCTCTACCACACAATGCTAAATTTGTTGATCAACCCCTGTATGAAAGAGATACTCTGCTATCCATGAATATCGGGTACTATGATGAATAATCTTCCTCTGATCCTTATAGGACAAATGATGAGGCACCTTCCCTGTAGCAAGATAGTTAGCAATATTTGCATACCACAGAGTGTTAGTAGAAACTGCAAAAATATGTTTATCTGGAAAATTATCTTCAATGGGTGTATTCTTACCATCATTTTCTATCCTAGACAGGAAATCAGCAACCACATTGTCCTTCTGGCTTATCTACTATAGTAATGTCAAATTCTTGTATTAGAAAAAGCCATCTTGTAATACGACCAGGGGTAACAGGTTTATTCATTAAGTACCTGATAGTTGCATGATCAGTATGTACAAAGGTAGGATACTCGGTAATGCAATGCTGAAATTTGTTGATGGCATAGATGATAGGAAGGAACTCTTTTTCAATCACTCTGTAATTTAATTTAGCAGGGGCCAAATTCTTACTAACATAGTAAACTGCATATGGTACCCTATCCTCTCGATGTCGAAATACTACACCAACCGTTGTCTGGGAAGCATCCATGTGAATATGGAATGGTAATGCCTAGTTTGGCCCTCTAAGGATCGGAGCGCTACAAACCAATTCCTTGATTTTCGTGAAGGCTACATCATAGTCATTTGTCCACACAAAATCTGCATCTTTTGTCAGCAATTGAAAAAGTGGATGTGCTACTTTAGAAAAAAATTCTATAAAGCGCCTATAATAACCGACAAAACCAATAAAGTTGCATACCTACATGGTTGTTTTGGGTATCGGAAAGTGTAGAATTACCTTTATTTTAGCTGGGTCCATTTAAATTCCTTCAGCTGAGAGAAAATGTCCCAGAACAATTCCTTTCTCCATCATCATATGGCACATTACCGTACTTAAGGAGACACGCGCCTGTATGCACCTTTCAAGAAATTTCTCTAAATTTCTCAATCCTTCTACAAATGGATCCCCATATGGAGTAAAGTTGTCCATATAAATTTCAACACTATCGTCCACAAAATCAGAGAAGATCCCCAAAATTTCCCTCTGGAACATTGCAGGTGCATTACACAGTCCAAAAGGGAGAACCCAATATGTGAATGTTCCCCAGGGGCATGTGAAAGTAGTTTTGTCTTGATCTTTAGGAGCTATCTGGAACTGGTTATACCCACTAAATCCATCTAGGAAGGAGAAAAACTTTTTACCAACCAGTGTGTCAAGAACTTGGTCAATAAATGGTAAAGGAAAATGGTCTTTCTGCATTGCCTTATTTAATTGTCTATAATCCATGCATATCCACCATTTACCATTTTTCTTAGGGACCATTACTAATGGAGAAACCCATTGGCTATCTGGAATTGGGTAAATAAAACCTACATCCAGTAATTTCTGAAGTTCTTCTTTAACAACATTTTTTAATGCAGGGTTCATCCTTCTCTGAGGCTGTCACATAGGACAACAATCTTCCTTAATATATATATATGGTGGGTACATAAATTAGCAGGAATCCCCTTCATGTTTGAGTAATCCTAGGCAACGGCTTCTTTATGTTTCTTAAGGACATCTAAAAGTTATTTCTTTTAGGATTTTGATAGGTCTCGGTTAATGTTTAGGGTCTTTCCTGGTTCTAATTCCACTGGGATACTTCCATGGGTTGCAACTACGGGTAGCTCTCAGATCCCTCTGTTGTTTCAATAGTTTCTTGTGTTTCACAACTGAAGATGGATTCTAGGATTTGTTTATTTGGTTCAGAAATGGAGCAAGGATCATTCATAAAGGAGGTGATTACATCATCCTCTGATTCCATTTTTAACTAGAGGGTCTGTCCAATAGTAAGGACTGGTCTTAATTCCTCATTTTCTGATTCAAGTTCCTTCCTGGATAATATTTTCTTGCTACCTGTTGGTTTTGTGGATGGGTTTGGTTCTGCAAGTGGGTATAAAACTAAATTCTTAGTGTTGTGCCCATTTGAAATGACCATGTGCCCTGAATAACACCCAATGTAAGCATCTGTAGTAACCAACCACAACCTACCTAAAATCAGGGGACGACTGCCAACCGAAGATTACATGTGTAATACTAGGAAATTTATGGGGTAGTGCCATGAATCCACCGAAATTGTTACATCTTTTTGTAGGTTTTAACCCCGTACAGAAATTACCTACATATGAATTCTAAAACACAGAAAATAAACAATGCGAGAGCATAACACATAAAACACATATACACAGAGATTTTCTCCTGGATCCCAAAACCAGGACTACCAACTTGATTTTTCATTATGTTCCTTTCAATGTTATAATACAGATTTATACATGCTGAAGCATCCAATACCATGGACCGAAAAACCATCGCGTCCAAAAAAACATGTGTGAAAATCATGCAAAAAACCATAGGTGGGTCCGCCCAACCTAACATAGGGTCCAAAACCAAAATTTTCTGGGGCACTGCCCCAGACCCAATAAAGTGGGGTTATGGGTATGCCTTAAACCCCCTATGACCACACCCCCCCCCCACCCCACACTACACAATCGACATAATGAGGGGGGGCTCTATGCCCCCTCTAACCCCCCGGTTAACTACAAGGGTTAGTTGTGGAAAGAATATAACAAAACCCAACACTTCTAACTTTCCTACTGGTTTTACTATAGATCGATCTGCTAGTTCTAATACTGTAGGTGTGTGCTTCAAGTTACGAAGACCTAATGTATGCATGGTTTCAGTGGTGATAACATTGATGGCAACATCCAGATCTACCAACACATTCGAAATTTCTATCCCATTAATTTGCACTGTCAGAATTGGGTTCCCTTTATCTCCATACTTTACAGATATTGACTTTCCCATCATAAAATCTAATAATATTCTCATGACGTGAATAGTAAGGGGGTCTTTGGATTTCTTTGTAGGCTTCTTTGAATAGTATTCCCTTAGAGTCTTTGCATATATCGGTACATCCTTCATAGCTTGTAACAAGGTAATTTTGACAAATAAGTTTTGTAATTCAACTAATAAGTCGAATTCAGCCTAAGGGCTTGATTTTCTCAAAGTCAATCTTTCTAGATAGGTTGGTTCAGCTTGATGTTGTTTTCCAAGAGGCGCTTGATTTCTACCAATTTGTTTTGGTTCCTTGTTAATTAATTCTGATTCTTTACCATCACTATCAAGTTGTTCAATGATAACTAGTGGAGTTTGAGCATCGACTGTTTGTCGTGATCGTAAATTCATTTCATACAATTCTGCGGTGGAAATGCTATACGAAGGTAGGTTGAGAGTGTTGGTTTGATGAACTCTTTTATTATTAGGATTCAGGTTAGATTGGATGAGAAGTTGGGGATGAATAGGTTGATTACTAGGAGGCACATTGGAGGGTAGTTGGAGTTGCTGTTGTGGCATCGGCTGAGGAAAATGCCCACGAGAAGGTCCTCGCCAAGTTGGAGCCCATGGGGAGCTCGAACCAGCTTGAGGGTTCCACTACTGCCAAGGTGAAAACTAGTATTGTGGCCACATGGGTGGATAGGGCATGGACTAAGGATTCATATTGAAATTACTGAAATATCGAGATGGATTCGAGTACATACCTTGATTTCCCATTGGTGGTTGAGACTGCCATGGCTTTTTAGACCCCATGAGGTATAGCTACTCCATGTCTTCTCCTATACCTTGAAACACTGCTTTCAGGCCTGGCAAGGACGGGCATGAGCTTGTTGCATGATTTAATTCATAGATTGTGCATTCCTCTACGAATTTTAGTGGACATTCCCTCTCTGGATGATTCTTTCTGCACTTTGGGTAGAATATAGCCATGGTCCTATCTAATTTCAGCTACTTTTGTTTCACTTATAGCGTGTCCATATGTGCCGACAGAGTACTCAGGATATCAGTTCTCAAGTTGTCCAGCAGGTTTCCGATTTCTGCCTTCATAACACCCCCACCAAATGCCCTTGCTGAATGAATCCCTTTTTTATCTCATGTGAGTCCCCTCGAGCATTGGATTCATAGTTCATAGATAACATCGAAGATTTCCTTTGATATATCTCCCTTTCCTACGATGTTCAACAATTCCAAAGAGTCCTCGCAAAAAGCCCGAAGGAGGATAATTTTCAAAATATCCTTATCTGGGTCAGAGTGACCTGACCTCTATAATGTGTACTTAAATCATTCCACATAGTCTTCCAAGCTGTCGTCTTCTTTTTGTGTGAACTTAAAAAGTTCCTCTTTGATGTTTCGGGATTTGCAGTAATCCTGGTATTTTTCCAGGAAAGTTATTCGCATATCATCCCATGTGGAAATAGAACTTCCTCCAAGGCCCATAAACCATCATAGAGCTGTCCCTTTTAGTGTGGTAGGGAAAATTTTTAACTTCTGGGCATCCATCATGTAGTCATACCCCTAGCACGCTATGTCAAACTTGAACAAAAATGTGTCGGGGTCTTCTGAAACAAGCCTGTGAAAGCTTGGTAAGGTTACTAATGGAATGGACTTCGTGGGCACGCCAGCACCCAGATCTCTGATCAGAAAATCGATAGTGGAGGTTGTAGGTGCCATAAATATCCTCTAATAACCGCTGGGTATTTCAACAGGCTCTATAGAAGATGGTCGAGGGTTCCTTACCACTCCAGTTCGAGTTGCTTTGACAACACTTCTCTGGTCCCTTGGTGATGCGAGTGCCCCTACGTTTCCTTCTCCTGTGTCTTGATGACTTGATCCCTCGACAACAACCTCCTTTTCCTTGCTGGAGTGGCCTGACCCTATCGATGCTCTACTTGCAACCTCTTCCCTTTCTATTACCAGCGTAGGGTTCCCCTAGTCAGGTATACTACTCGATGTCTCTTCAACTACTAGAAGGGGCTGCTATGTCGAATTGCCCAAGAATACTGTGGACGACACTAGTTGATCTACCAATTGTCCCTCGGATTTTATTCTCCATGCACTCGGTCTTACGGCCGCGTGAGAGGATGCTTCTAATTTAGCTTTTGCTATAATTTGTTGGATGTAAGTATTTCTTTCCAAGTTTGGTCCTCCCCTCTTTGGAGCTCTGCCTCTGCCCCTCTTATTTGGTTCTCCATTCATACAAATATTGATATGACAGAAGGTCTTGGTGTCAACTTACAACACCCTAGAATTGAAGTAAGGTGTCGAAAGAACATTCCTTCCCAAAGACAAAAGAGCTTATGAAAAGAGAGACAACTAACAAAAAAGAAACAGGAATCTAAGGTTTAGGGCTTGGAGTAGGGCGTCAAAGGACTCCTCCCTCTCCAGGACAAGAAACAGAAACAAAAACGCACCTTTGAGAAGACCTAATACTTCCATATCTGAAGTAGGGCGTCAAAAGACTCCTCCCTACCTAGGGGTAAAATCTAGGGTTTCCCGAAATTAAAACACAAAAGGGTTTGAAAAATAAATCTAATTTAGGCCTAGAGCAGGGTGTCGAAAGACTCCTCCCTCCCTAGGACAAGAGGTTTGCCCTATGAAAATAGGAAAGCAAATAAAAATAAGCAAAAAGAAACACCTACGCTTAGGACCTGGAGCAGAGTGAGAAAACTCGTTCTCTCCCTAGGACAAGAGATTCACCCTCTGGTTGGTTTGGATCATGTCTTGCACATTGTTAGCCTCCCCGACAATGGTGCCAAAATGTTTGGGTCCAGGTATGAACAATCTATTCACCCTTTTTCCTACATTAATTTATCAATCCGAGTGCATATCCTTTTCAAGGCAACATGCAAAATATATGCAGGGGCAATATTACCATCCATCACCAACCAAGGGTTCATGATTAATACTCAAGGCATTTGCCATAAAATTGAATTTAACTACAATACTTAATCAAAGAAATTACAAGAAATAACAATCTGCAATAGCAACCATGAAATGATAAATGCCACACAACAAAATCTACGCAGCACCTGATCAGAAGAGCGTGCCCAGCTCTCTGATCAGGGTTGCATTAATCACAGCTAAGAGTGGAGAAGCAAAAGTAGTATATTATTAACTGGAAGAAAACTATTACAATAGTCCCCCCTTTACAGGAATAACCTATCTTTTATACAAAGCGAAGGAGAACAACATCCTTCCCCAAAACCTGGTAACTGTATACCTAGAAATATACATCGGTTCAGAACAACACCAACACCTGGATGAACAAGATTAGAAAATTCTCCAAGAATGGTTCATGGACATCTGCAAATCTGGCTACACGGCTTCCTTATGGATGGTCGTTGTTGTGAATTGTGGATCTGCTGTGGGACATTGAAAGATCGATACCTGTTCTCTAGAAGCTGCAGTCAAACATGCTTTTTAGTTCTGTGAATAGGCAAAACCCTGCGAATTTAATTCATTAATAAAATATTTCAATAAACAGGAAATGGGTAATTACCTTGCGGATTTATCATAATAAACACAGATGAATAAGTGCAAAAAGGACAAAAAGAGGAATGGAAATGCAACAGAAAGATAGCCCAATTTGGTGCACAATAGTTATAATAAAACATGTCTCGGGGTGCCATGGTAAGGAGTAAGGAATGATGGGGATGTGTGTAATAAGGTCCACAAGGAGTGGGACCCACCCAAAAACTACAACCACTTTGTAAATTCAAGTCCAAACATTAAAAACTACAACCACTTTATATTAAAGTATTTTGAATCTTCGAATTTGATAAAAATTGAAATTTGAATTAACTTTCAAAATCCAATAACAAAGTTTTATTTGTTCTATAATTTGGTTGCCGTAATTTTGTAGGACCATTAGCAAAAAAAAAATGAATTAATTAGTAAAAATTAACTAAAAATCAACATTTACAATTAATCTACAAAAATTAAAATAATATACATTTTGTACATTTTTAGCCTTGGCAGTAAAAATTATCAAACTTCGGAGAAGTGCTATTTGCAAAGCGTGGAACCAAATGATATGAAACTAGAACCGATGAAAAGCTTGTGAGAATTCGAATGCAATGAAGCAATCAAAAGGGAAATCCAAATAAAATGAAGATATATAAAAATTGTAAGACACTTAACCAAAAGAAAACATTAAAACTTGATTTAGCTAAAAAAAATATGGAAAGGGTCCCCATTATTTGAAATAAATAATTCAAAAATGGGATGGGGTTGATTTTTCACCTCAACACCACCACTCCCTTTCTTAGTTTAACACACAACAAATTTTTCCATTTCACAACTGTTTTGATCCAGGAGAAGGGAAATATGTAACCATGATTTAAAGATGATTAGAGTCTCAGTTTTCATCACCTCTGTTTCTCTGCTTCCAGGAGGCTTGTTCAATACCCTAGTAGAGTCACTACAAGAACACAAACATCACTTCACTACTAGTGGGCCTATTTAGTACCTCGATGAAGTTACTTACTTCACCTCTCTTTGGAGGAAGCCTTTCTCTTCATCACCCTTTACTTGTTTTATTTATGTGACTGTGCTTAGGAACTTACTATTTAATAGGTCAAAGAGGGATCCCAACTTATTGAGAGAATTAGACAAGGTTATATATACCTTTAATCTTGGTTTTCTCACTATTAATTGTCCCCTTTCCTTTCTCTACTTGATTTGATTAGCGTGTAAGACACCAAGTAATTTTAACACCAAGTGAAGGAATAAGGATTCTAAATAAATGTAGGTGTCATGGTTTCACTCAAGGATTTCCCCTTGAATGTATCATATTATCTGTCTGTACATTAATTGAATTAAGTCATTTCCCAAACAAAGAAGGAGAACTAACAAATAACTAAGCATTGTGGCTATCGCAATCCCTGTTTGTTTCGCCATATGGTATTTTGAGCCATACATACACTCTCACACAAGGTATTATTCATATACACTAAACAAAAAAAATTAGAAGGATGAGATTTGATGAAAATAAACAACATGAGACACAGAAAGAGAACTGTACAGAGAGAGGAACACAACGCATGGCTACTACTAGAAGTAGTGAGACCATTGACGGGAAGATGATTAGTCCTCCAATCTATGGATTTCAATCCATAATAATTGTGGCCAAGTTCTTCAATGATGGTGTAAGGTACAATCAACAGAGATTGAAACTTAGTATTTTTTCCTTTCTCTTTGTAGGATTTGTCCCACTTCAGTACTAGGTCACCCACACCAAAGTTTTTGTTCCCTGTAGACTTCTTATAAAACCAATGCTTGATTTGGTTTTGATGCATGGAAAATTTTTCTTTTTCTTTGAGCCTTTCATCCTTAAGCTTAAGAAGAGTATCTATTTGAATCTGAATAGGGAGCCATGATTTCCCTTGAGATTCTTGAGAAAGATGCAAGGCGGGAAGGTAAACGTTCGACGAAAGGATAACCTCCTTTCCGTATATAGGGAAGTATGGAGAGGTTCTTAGAGAGGATTTTGGAGTGACATGATAAGCCCATAATACATTCACCAAAGCATTATTCTAGTTCTTTTGTTCAGAGAAAACAATTTCTTGATAATACAGAGCAAATTTTTGTTTGTGGACTTAATCAAATTGTTTCACGGTGGGTAATCATTGGATACATGCTTTATAACAATGCCATTTTCTAATGAAAACTCATAAAACTTTAACGAATAAAAATAAGTTTCATTATCAAAGACAAGCATAGGAACACTAAACCTAGTTATGATGTTCTATTTGAGAAATTGGATGACTTCCAAATCATTAACTTGTCTTAATGGAACTGCTTTGGTCCACTAAGTAAAATAATTAGTTGTAGTTAAAATGTATCGATGTTGAGACTACAATAAATATGAATCCTTAATCATCCTAGGTTCTATTAAATGTAAGATGTTTTTTTATATGAAGATCGTGGAGAGAAAATATGTAGTTGATCAATAGTAATGATTCTTTCATCATGGTTGTGAAATTTCATTGATCTATAAAAGGATGATAGAACAACATGCATTGCATAAACCTAATTTTTACCAAGTGGTGGGGTAACATAATTATTCTTCCACTAATTCTATGTCAATTGAACAATTTTTCCAAGATTGACAATTATTCCATAGGCTTTCAAGATTGTAAATTATTGCTTAGGCTTCTATATATGTGTAATGATTGTATAATGTGTGAATAAGGAAGTTTGAGGGAACCAAACCTTTTCCATATATTAAAAATATAATAGTAGTTGATGTCACTTCATTAAATAACTATGTTTTGTTTGTTTGTTTGTTTAGAATTGAATCATAAAACTTGCAATAAAATCAGGTAATTGGCATGTGTGTGCAGAAGGAAGTTTTAGGGAACCAAACCTTTTCCATCTATTATAAATATAATAATAGCTGATGTCCCTTCATTGAATAACTATGTTTTGTTTTTTATTATTATTAATTTAGAATGGGATCATAAAAGTTGCAATAAAATGAGGTAATTAGGATTTGTTCTCATTTATGTTAAAATTAATTAGACCAACATTATTGCATAAATGTATTACATTATCTCTTTTAATAGGGGTTTAACCCTATTTACATTGTTTTGATTTTTGTGTGGTTGAATTCAAAATTTTTAAATTTGTGTATGTTGCTCGTAAAGTGTTAGGTGCTTTAGGAATGTGCTATTGATATATTTGACTAGTTATATATGAAATTGGTTGTATATTAGCAAACATTAAGTATGTGTAGTCTTGGTTACCCCTAGAAGTATTCATTTTACTAACTGGAATAGTTGTATGATGAACTTAAGATTGTGAATATCTTATGAGCCTATCTCCACAATGACTTTGTCCTAATTGATTTGTGTTGGGTTGTGTTATATTCTTTCCACGACTAACGTACGTAGTGAACCGGGGGGGCAGGTAGGCCCCCTCTATGGGGTTTGGGGCAGCACCCCGAGAAAATTTTTTTTGGACCCTATATTAGGTTGGGCAAACCTACCTATGGTTTTCAGTCCATGGTTTTGGACGCAGTGGTTTTTTTTCGGTCCATGGTATTGGATGCTTCGGCATGTATAAATATGTATTGTAACATTGAAAGGAATATAATGAATCAAGCTGGTAGTCTCGGTTTGAGATCCAGTGGGAAATCTCTGTGTATATGTGTTATGCTCTCGCATTTTTATTTTTCCTGTGATTTAGAATTCGTATGCAGGTAATTTCTGTACGGGGTTAAAACCTACAATTTGATGTAGTAACATTTGGTGGTTTGGAGGAATTTGAGATGATTACATATAAATTTTTCAACTTATACATGATGTATGTTTCCAAAGTATGACAATGGATTTCTGTTCATTTTGGGGTCAATATATTGCCACATATTTTAAATTGACAAAATAAGGGATTCAATGGTTCAATATAGATAAACATTCCCAACCATTGGGACCTTATAAGAGGAACATCTTTGTCTTTGCACGTGATTGATATCAATAATGTGAGTGGAGGAAGATTATTCCAATTTCAAAAAGAGATCCACTAGAGTTTTTATCATTGAAAATTTTTATACCTAATTTTACATGTCAAGATACGCTCAAGGTAAAAAAACAACATTTACACGTGTGCTAATTAATACTGGAAGCATCATGAATCAACAAAAATTTAAAGTTTCAATTGATGGAGTTGGATCCCACCAACATGCAAGGGTTCTCCCAGATATGAAATCCCAATTAGACCTCACATTGTTTGGTATAGAAGCCCCATCCAAAAATATGGCCTGACTGCTATGTACTTAAAGATTTTCCTTGGCTGCAATAATTAGTATAAGAGAGAAACACACATGTACTCTTGAATGAGAAAGTAGGTATTTCTTGTGAACTGTTCAATTGAAAATGTATCAATTTTCTTTCACTGGAACAAAATGAAAGTGACTCTTTAGGAGAAAAGTAATAGTAATCTTCTAATAAATACAAATGCAAATACATATGAAAGAATCGTTAACCATCAAGTGAAAAAGTTCACATAAATGTAACAATCATTAAAGCGGGTATAACACATATTCAATAAGATGAGCACCAAATACAATGGAATAGCTCAATTTATTTAGTACATATGAATGCCAACATATATTGCAAACATCTAAATATTAGTCTTAAAACATTCATGATATATGTGTGAAAATGTGTTGTTTCAATGAGCTTCAAATATTAAGCGAAATTTCTAGGATACGTGGATACAATGAACATCACTAGCTCCAATATTGAAGCATTGAGCCACCAATCGCTCTCCAAAATAACTATCTTCCTCTCTAATTCCTAGATGGAGAAGTTAAGGTGAAAATTCTTTTCTTTTGATTAATGAGGCTTCTTTTATAATAAGAGGAATTACCTTTCATATCCCCATGACTCTTGAAATCCCTTCGTGACTTTTGGGCTTCTAATGTGGCCTTTGGACTTCTATATGACTTTTGGACTTCTCCATGTGACTCTTTTGTCCATATGTGACTCTTGGACTTCCACATATTTACATTTACAATAATCACCAAAATTACAACATCATTTCCACATCATCATGTGACGACAACATGACAAGTCATAGATATTGATTACTTGGACCCATGGTGACTTGTACATAGAGTTATTTAAGAAGTGATGACACTTGTACAGAGTCTTCATGAGTCACTTTGATCAGCAGAGTCCATTGTTCTTTGAATTTTCACAACATGGTACATTTGTGCCTTTTTTTTTCAAGATGCTTAGCTAGGAACCATGCATGTCAACCATTCATTCCCTATTTGGAACAATTTTCATCTATATAAGAGATGGAAAGTTGAATGCGAGATAGTTGTAAAAGAATAATAGATCATAAACAAGTATTAACCTCAATATGGCTTATCCTTGTATTTTTTTTGGCATAGACTTTAAGGATATCCATTTCAATAATGTTTTAGTGTAAAGAAAGAGGAAGAGCCAAAATTTTGATGGTCCTATGGTAACTTACTAGATTTTGTTGGCATTATGGTGTGCATGGCTCTAGCTAGATGATGATGGCATTGGTTCATGATGGTAGCTAGCTCATGTTGGCATTGATGTCAACCCTATATCAAAAAGTTCTTGTATTGATTCCATCCTTGTAGAATGCTTGCAGTTGGTTATGTTGACATTGTGATGAGCCTCATAATTGGGTAATTATATGGGCCTTAATTCACCTCCTAGCTTAGTCAAAACAATGTTTCTCATAGCTTATTACATGTTTTTTATTATATTTTGTTTTTGAGGCGAGTTAGAGTTGGATATTATGCTTTGTGGTCTAATATGCATTGGATGCAGGATTAAAGGAGAAAATCAAGGAATTTTGGAAAATACCAAGGTAAAAAATCGAATAGGACAAGGGGGAGGGGTTATAGGAGGTAAATCCACCTAATTTACTACTCCTCCATTCGAATATTCCTCCATTCATCACATCAGATCGGAGTGAAAACAACCAAATCATGAGGACTAGAAGGCAACTGAGCAAGTGAGAGACAAAGCACCAGTTTATCTCGAGTTTGGGAGGTGAGCCTCCCTAATTTTAAGGAAGTTGTAGGGGAATTAAAATGTATAAGTAGAGATTCCTAGGACCACAGTAGGTTTCAGATTTTTTATTGTAAAACTCTACTCTATTTTCGAGTCACAAAACTTGTGACATTTCTTTTGATGTAATTTGTTGTTTTGGTAATAAGAATGAGTTTTGTTTTGAGCTAGCACTGAGTTAACTCATAGGGCTGAAGCTCTTGGGTTAAGGCCCAACCCTAGCATCCAAGGATCCTCTTTATTGTACATGTATGTTTCGTGTAGATTCATAGCTTCATTGTTAATTGTCTCTTTCGATACATTTCCATTACAAGTAGTGTAGATTAGATTGGTTTTGTGATAATTTGCTTCCATTTGTGCCTTATTTCAAGTAGCAGGTTAGCAAGGAGAAAGGGATCACCACAAGGTTGTTAGTAGATGTCTCATCCTCACTTCCTCCCTCTGGGACCATGACTTGAGGAAGGTACCCTTAAGCAGCCCCAAAAACACAAATCCTAGTTCTTTTATGAGCTTTGGAGTTTGTTGTCTTTAATTTAGTATTTGGTTAATGTTGCAAGGTAGATTTAATTGTCATATTTTTCATCTCCATTTATGCATTAGATCTCACTCATTCTTTCATTCCTTTCAACAAATTTCTTCATGCATAGTATAGGCAATTCACTCATTAATTCTGCTTTTCTAGTTTATGACAATATATCTTGTTGCATAGCTTTTTTGAAGACACATATGTTTTATGTAGAGTAGGTGCTTCAGGAGGAGACTAAGACTTCATAGCCAGCAACCACCTTCCACTTCATCCACCTTAGCCATCCCTTGTTTTCACCATCACCCTCACTAGTTTTTCATCATTTTTCATTGAAATTTTCCCAAACACATTGAGTGAATCTAGCCATCTATCATATTGAATATTGACTCCTGAATGATCCTAGACCTTCTAACACTCCATTCCACCCATCACACACCTGTCCTAAGCATCCCATCACCTCCAACACCTCACATTTAGCTCTCGGTTGTATCCTGTAGGTTTCATGTAATTCCTACAGGATCATCCTGTAGGTTTCTAGTACATCTGGTAGGTTTTCCTGAAACGGCCTGTTTTGAGGCTGATTTGATGGACAACCTCTAGGAAGTCACAAAAATCCTCCTAGGGACCCTCCACACCATCCAACCACTTCATAAACCTTCTAGCCATTCTTAAACACCCTTAATCCACCTATCACATCCACAAGAACAATTAGTTTGCACACTTGTTTTTGCATAAAAAGACCAAAAAAGTGAAAACATATTTAGTTTAGTTTCTTTACTTGCACATTAGTATTGTTTGATGCCTCTTACTTCTGCAACTTAGGTAGTGGCATTTTCTTTGTGTTGATTTAGCATTTCTGCTTAGCATAGCTTCTGAAATGGTTAATTAGGGTATGGTGTGGTTTAGCACTACATGTTGGCCTTCTCCATTACTACAGTAGAGTAACTCTCTTAGAGTAGACTTACCTTTCTTCCATCAAAGAATCGAGCTTCTTCTGACTCCATAGGAGTCTGGCTTGGAACCCCAGTGGTCTTTTTCCAATTGAACAGTGACAACAGGCAAAACCATCACTTTTACTTGTGCATACATCACTATCACCTCCAAGTTTGTATGAACCCCGGGTTGATAAGTAAAGTTGGTATCCCAAGAGTTGCAGCATCCTTGTTGCAATACTAGCGGTCATCACTTTTTGGCACCATTTCCGAGGAGGTGTCTGAGTAGAATGTGATTATTGATTTATTTTCTTCTATTTCTTGTCTTCAATATTCTTCCATTAGTTTATTTTTGCAAAAGTAATCTAGTTGTTTCCTTTCTTTCATTTTGCATTGTCTTCTTTCCTTTCCATTTTCGCAAGTAAAATTTCAACTCACCAAGTAGCGTTTTCATTCTATCAGTAATCTTCATTCAATCAAGGATTTCAATTCTACAATTACTTTCCAAGTTTGAAAAAAATACGAAACCAAACCAAAAATATTTCCTTTCATGCCTCATAGGAATAGGGACAACTTAGGGAAATTTTTTCCAAATACCGCCACTACATCCAACAACCAACCTTCTCTCTTCTTCGGTGGCTATTAACTGGAGGAACCCTTAGGTGAGCAACCTGACATATTTGAAGAACCTATAGGGTAAGAAGAAGAAGAGGAACCCATTCCTACTGAACCAATGGATGAAAATCGAAATAAAAGAGGGAATAGAGAGAGAGTTGAGGGTGCCTTCCCCATAAAGGAAACCAATGGGGACACTAAGATGAAAAATATAAGCCCCTCTGCCCTACCTCATTTCCATGGCCTAACCACAAAGGACACTGACATTTTCCTATTTGAGTTTGTTGTTATATGCTAAACCTATGACTATACAGATGATGATAAAAAGTTAAAACTATTTCCATCTACCCTCAAGGATGCAACATTGCACTAGTTCATGGGTTTACCTAGACATGGCATCACAACTTGGGATCAGATGAAGTAGGCCATTAACAACAAATATCGGGACTATTGTCAATCAAAGGATACTAAAGAAGAAATTTTCAAGATGACCATAGGCAATGATGAATCCTTAGAGGATTATGAAGAGAGATTCCAACTTAGTTACAAAAGGGCCAGGTGCACACTTGACCCTAAGTCACTAAAGCTGGTTCCGCTTAGTGGAGTAAGAGAAGATCTTCTGAATACCTTACATTTGTTAGTAGGAGGAGATATCTACCAATTACCCTATGAGGATATCGAGACTACCTTTAGAAACCATTCTAGGGTGGTCAGGAAAAAGGGTAGGGGTAGTCAACCTATGGCCAATTCATCAGCTTCTAACTCATCCATCAAGGGTGAAATTGGGAACATGCTGGAAGATTTCAAAAGCGAGATGCTACAAACCCTTTCCTTGCAAATGGTCACCATAAACATTAAGAGCAAGCAGGAGGAAGCATAGATATCCTTGGCCATTTTTTGTCCTAGATGCACCAGGAGGCATCCTAGGAATGAATGTCCATTGAACTCTATTGAAATTCGCTCGGTCTGTGAAGAAAACCACTCCACAAAAAAGTTCCCTTATTTACCCAGACTCAAAGTTGTATATCAAGGAGCTGAAGGGGTCACTGAGCAGCTTTGCTACATTAACCAAAGGAGACCTCATGGGCCTAGACCATACCAGCAGGGCATGCAAGAATCATCCCATGCATATTACAACCCCAACCAAACCATAGCCATACTTTCTTGGGGACTCCCTACTCATCCTTGCTGGTCTACACCCCCTCCTCAGTCCTATGCATCTCAGTATCACTCCCAGCTAGCCAACCAGTCATTTCAACCTTATGCTCCGCCACAACCTCAATGGAATAAACCATTCCAGGGGTGGAGGCCCCAATACAACAATGCTCTAGCTCTATTGCCTCCACCACCTACCCAACCATAGCTCCCACACTCTCCTCCACCCAAGAAACCCCAGATGCCTGCCCAGCCAAATCCGAGCCCGAACAACAGGCAAGCTCAACAAGTATATAGTGGAGAGACATCATATCCACCTTATGTTGTGGAAATCCAGGAGATTAACTTGAGATATGGGAGAGTTCTCTAGGATAACCAACCTCCACCTCCACCTAGGGAGGTTGAGGAAGAAATATAGGAAAGAAACCTTAAAGTAAATCCACCCTTTCCTGAGAGATTAGCCCAACCACTCCAGCCTACCCCAGAAGACACTGAACTTCTGGGAGAATTGAAAAATCTATTTGTAAGTATCCCACTTCTCTAGGCAATAAAAGATGTTCCCATTTATAATAAGTTTATTAAGGAGAAGTGCTTCAAGCATCGAGGGAGGAAAAAAATGGATGCCCCTACCATTAATGTCATTGGGCAGCTGTCTGATTAAATGTTGGGGCAGCTAATCTGTCCAAAATATTTGGACCCTAGAAGCCCTGTAGTAGATGTGAACATCAATGGCACCATTGTCCCACACACTTTGATTGATATTGGGGTTGCCATTAATGTGATGACCAAGGACACCATGTTCAAGCTCAACCTCTAAGGTTCATTGAGGAAGACCACAACATTTATGCAACTGGCAAGCCGTTCCATAGTAGCTGCTGAGGGAATTGTGGAGGATGTGATGGTCTCCATTGACTCTTGGGAGTACCCTACAGATTTCTTAGTTCTCCAGCCTAAGGCTAAGCTTACTGGTTACCCTCTCATCCTTGGGAGGCCATGGTTGGCCATTGTTGATGCTTACGTTAACTGCAGAGATGGGAATATGACCATTAAGAATGCGCATATGTCCAAGTAGTTAGTCCTATACCCTCCTTCTCAACCTTCTCTAGAGCATGACTTACCTTTAGGGTTGGAGGAGGAGGAAGAAGATGAAGTTTACTCTGCCCAAATTTATGCTTTAGAAGCAACCATGTGAGGAGGACAGCAGGATGAGGATGACTTGATTAAACACCTACTCCAAAGTCCAACTCCCGGTTCATTACCCTTACAAGAAGCAATAAAGGAAACCTAGAACAATCATCCAATTGACTTTATGCTTGGCTGATTCCAATCCACTCCCTGTCAAAACCATAGAATTCAGCCCAGGGAGAACCTTGAAAATCAATCCATCACTTTCTGCTCTCAAAGAAGAGAAGTTATGCAACATGTTAAAGGACAATCTAGGAGCCTTCACTTGGAGTTACAAGGAAATGAAGGGATTACACCCCTCAATGTGTACTCACCACATATACATCAAAGAAGGTTGTAAGTTGTTCCAGCAACCATAAAGGAGGATGAATCCAACTCTTAAAGATATAGTTAGAGAAGAACTGCAAAAATTGCTAGATGCATGATTCATTTACCCTTTCTCTGACAGTGAGTGGGTCTCTCCTTTGATGTTAGTTCCCAAGAAAAATGGTAAGTGGAGAATTTGTGTCAATTATAGGGAGTTGAACAAAGCCACAAAGAAGGATCATTTTCCACTACCCTTCCTTGACCAAGTGCTAGATGGCTTTGCAGGGAAAAGGTTTTTCTCTTTCCTAGATGGATTCAATGGGTACAACCAAATCCAGATCTGACCAGAAGACTAGGATAAGACCACATTCACTTGTCCTTGTGGTACTTTTGCCTATAGGGTCCTTCCTTTTGGCCTATGAAATGCTCCTGCCACTTTCCAGAGATCAGTCTTGAGTATTTTTGCTGAATTAGTCCATGATGCAGCGGAGATTTATATGGATGATTTTACACCATATGGTTGTGATTTTCAAGAAGCCCTGTCTAACCTAGGCACTGCACAAATGCATTGAAATGAACCTATCTCTCAGTCCTGAAAAATGTGAATTCTTAATGATTGTAGGGACTGTACTAGGTCATTCAATATCTTAGCAAGGACTTTAGGTGGACCCAAACAAAATAGCTATCATCCAAAGGGTCCTTCCTCCTCAAAAGTAGAGAGATGTTAGAAGTTTCCTAGGGTTAGATGGATACTACCGAAGCTTCATAAAGGACTTCAACAAGTTGGCCTCTTCTTTATTTGGTTTGTTGGCCAAAGTCTCTGAGTTTATATGGTCAAAAAGCTATCAAGAGGCCTTAGACATCCTAAAGGGTAAGTTAACCATGGGACCGATTCTCTGAGGCCCACATTGGGCCCTCCCCTTTCATATTCACGTTGATGCGTCACACAAAGCCATAGGAGCAGCCCTAGGTCAAATAGATGAAAAACTACATTATTTTATCTATTTTATCAGTAAGAATTTATCAAAGGCTGAACTAAATTATACAGTGACCAAAAAGGAACTCCTGGTTGTTGTGCACTCATTAAAAAAATTGGGGAATTATAGTATATGCTATCAAACATCTTTGCATACCAACCATGTTGCAATCAATTATTTAATGAAAAAACTAGATGTGAATGCTCAAATTATAAGATGGTTACTTTAATTACAATAGTTTGATCTAACCATTGTTGATAAGCCTGGTAAGGAAAATGTTGTTGCAGACTTTTTGTCTAGAGTAAATCTGCCCGCAGGTGAAGAAGCAATGGTGGATGACCAATTACTAGATGAGCACTTATTTTCTATTTCAGTTCTCTCTCCATGGTTTGTTGATATAGTAAATTATTTTGTATCAACACAGTTCCCACCAAACTCATCTTCCAAAGAAAAGAGAGATAGTTAGGAAAAGTGCCCCCTTCACTTGGATTGCGAGAAATCTTTTCAATCTTGGCCAAGATCAAATCTTGAGAAGGTGTGTTAGGGAGGAGGAAATCTTTGACATCCTTCTGACCTATCATGATGGGCCTTGTGGAGGTCACTTTGCAGCAAAGAGGACAACATTCAAATTGTTACAAGAAGGCTATTACTAGCCCACTCTTCATCAGGATGTGAAAAAAAAACACTAGTCAGTGTGATCAGTGCCAGAGGATTGGAAGGCCTACACCAAGAGATGAAATGCCTCTGCAGCCTCAAGTGACTTTCAATCCATTTGAAAAGTGGGGCATGGACTTCATTGGGCCTATTGACCCTCCTTAAAAGAAAAAACAATACATTATTATGTGCACTGGTTATTTGACTAAGTGGGTTGAAACCAAGGCAATTAAGGAAGCAATTAAAGAGAAGGTGGCTAAGTTCCTAAGGGAGAATGTATTCTACAAGTTTGGGTGCCCTCAAGAGCTAGTCACAGACCAAGGCAACCAGTTTACCTCCAACATGGTTGAAGACTTGCTCAACCATCATAAGATCAATCATAGAACCTCCACTACCTATCATCCACAAGGTAATGGGAAAGTGGAGGTGACCAACAGATCACTGGAGGACATCTTGACCAAGGTGGTGAGCAACAGTAGGAAGGATTGAGTAGAAAGGCTATTTGAGGTCACTTGGGCCTATAATACCACATGGAAGACCACCACTCGATTCACACCCTATGAGATGGTCTATAGGAAAAAGGCCTTATTGTCCATTGAATTTGAATATAACACATTAAGGATGGTAGCCCAACTTGATCTAGATCTCAGCAGTG
>APFE030344211.1:47445-58260 GCA_000404065.3 Pinus taeda | reverse complement strand
GGGTGCAATCGAGAAGCTGCAGGAAGCTCCAATTTGTATGCCATAGTAACAATCTTTTGCAACACCTTGTACGGACCGTAATACTTTGGTGATAATTTATTGTCCTTCTTAACTTGCTTGAGGGACATCTGCTTATATGTTTGTAGCCGTAGGAATACCCAATCACCTACATCAAAACTTCTTTCACTGCGATGTTGATCTGCCTGTTGTTTCATTCTATTTTGTGCCAACACGAGGTTATCCTTTTAAGAGTTTGAGGACTTGTTGTTGATGTTCGATGTGATGTTCCACTGCTTGAACCTTAGAATTTTCTCTTAAATATGATGTGATGGATGGTGGTTGATATCCATAAAGTGCCATAAATGGGGTCATTTTTGTTCCAGTTTGGAAGGAAGTGTTATACCACCATTCAGCAAGAGGCAACCATTTGAGCCATTATGTCTGTTTACCAGATACAAAGAAACGAAGACACCCTTCCAAACATTTGTTTACTATCTCAATTTTCCCATCAGATTGAGGATGATAAGTTGAGCTATGAGCTAACTGAGTACTAAGACAAGAAATTAATTATGTCCAAAAATTTCCAGTAAAAATGGGATCTCTGTCACTTACATTAATCTTTGGGTTTCCATGTAGCTTTTGAATTGTTTCCATAAATGTAGTAGAAACTATACTGGATTTAAATGGTTGTGATAATGCACAAACGTGTGCATACTTGGTAAGTCTGTCAACTACCACCATGATGACACTCTTTCCCTTAGACTTGGGTAAACATGTGATAAAATCCATTGAAACATCCTCCCAATGTTGGCTTGGAATGGATAAAGGTTGTAATAGACCCGGTGCCTTAATTGTTTCAACTTTATTTTGTTGGCAAACCAAACATTCCACCACAAACGTTTGAATATCCGATTTAAGGCCATCCCAAAAAAACTCCTTCTTAACCCTGTGGTAAGTTTTTAAAAATCCTAAGTGCCCTCCTAAGGGAGAAGAGTGCAATTCTAGAAGAATCTTTTGTTTGAGTTGGGAATTTTTACAAAAGTATAAGCGATATTTGTACCATAACGAATCATTTTTCCAGCTAAATGTATCAGATGTACTGGAATCTTGTTGTAAATTTCCAATAAGTGCCCACACTTCTTCGTCATTCTTCCATTCCTCCCTTGCTTCGTTTATTGAATCTAGTTGGATAATAGAAATGACACACAATAATGCTTTCACATCCTCATCCTTTCTTAAGAGTGAATATGCCACAACATTTTGCTTCCATTTTTTGTAGATGATTTCAAAGTCATAACCCGACATCTTTGTGACCCATTTTTGTTGCTCTTTAGAGGATAATATTTGTTCTAAGAAGTATTTAAGGCTATCATGATCCGTTTTTACTTTGAAGTGTCTTCCCATTAGGTAGGGTCGCCATTTCTTAAGTCCATGAGTATTGCCAACATTTCCTTCTCATAAATAGCTTTATGTAAATATTTTCCCTTGATTGGATGAATTTAGAAAGCAATGGGTATTTCATCTTGCATTAAAACAACATCAATTCCATTTCCTGAAGCATCACATTCCACAATAAAGGTTTTTGTGAAGTTCGGTGTAACTAAGACTGGTGCTTGGCATATTGTTTCTTTAAGATGTTCGAAGGCCTTTGTTGCTTTTGGAGTCCATGAAAATGCATCTTTCTTCAATAATGTTGTTAGAGGTGCTACTATTTTCCCATAATTCTTAACAAATTTGCGATAATACCCTGTCAACCTGAGAAATCCTCGCAGATTCTTTATGGATGTGGGGATTTTCCATTCCTTAATATATTTAATTTTGCTAGCGTCTACTTTAACTCCTTCATGAGATACAATATGACCCAAATATTCCACCTCTTGTACTCCAACGAAAAATTTGAATCATTTTGCATATACTTGTTTCTCCTCCAATAGTTGTAGCACCCTATAACCATGTTCAACATGATCTTTCCAAGACTTGTTGTAGATTAGTATATCATCAAAAAATACTAACACAAATTTTCTAAGGAAGGGTTTGAAAATGGAATTCATCAATCCTTGAAATGTAGAAGGTGCATTGGTAAGCCCAAAAGGCATGACCAAAAATTCATTGTGACCCTCATGAGTTCTAAATGTTGTTTTTGGAATGTCTTCAGTCTTCATTCTGATTTGATGATATCTTGAACAAAGATCCAACTTGGTGAAGTAAATTGATCCATGCAATTCATCCAATAATTCGTCACTGACAGGAATGGGAAACTTATCTTTAATAGTGAGCTTGTTGAGGTCCCTATAATCCAGACACATGCGCCATGATCCATCCTTCTTGTGCACCAATACTACTTGTTACCGGGAATAGTGTCCACTCGGATGTTGCTATTCCCACTAAGATGGGTGGTTATCGTAGAAACAAACAAGAAAGTCTACTATTGTTTTCTTTTGTGGAAATAGACAAGAGGAGAACCAAGAAGACCAACCTGAGTCTTGCGCTTGATTTCCTCTCCTTCTTCATAGAGCTTCACTGCTTCTTCTTCGTCTGCCCAGCTCTAAAGAGAACCTGTGGAATCACAAAAACATACTACTATCGAAGAAACAAAGATTTATATCCCTAAATAACACAGGATCAGATGTATGTTAACCATATAAATGCATATATAAACAAGTACACAAGAATATGGAAGAAAAAGAGAATAGCTTTATTAAGATGAAAAGTAGCAAGAGGATTACAACCATATGCTCTGACCCAGCATCATCCTCCAGCTCAGAAGCCCTTCTTCACCTCAAGCAAAGCTTAGATCACCCAACACTATGAATGTACACCAGAAAACCAACAACACTTCTCTATAAGATACAAAATTCCAGCCTCTGGATCTCTGTGATGAGGGATCCATATATAGATGATTGTAGGGAGGTGAGTCATCTTCTGGGGTTTTTATTAGTGTCCTCTCTCTGATAGTTCCTACTTCCACTTGGAGAATGGTGATCTCTTACTCATCCCTGGGTGAAAACAGAGAGGCAAGTGTCAGAGGGGAAGCTTCTAGAAGATTCCATGATCTTCCACCTCGCATTTTGTCCCTGCCATTTGTCCATTTCCGACCATCACACCCTACAGAGGAGACATTCAGTATGCATCAAACCCTGTACACTGGGAAGGTGATATGCATCACACCCTCTGCACTGGGTTTTCAATATGGTCCAGTTTTGACCATTTATGAGCAGTTTTTAGTGGAGAATTTCTAGGAGATGATGTAATCAGCTGACCTTGTTCCTTTAGGCAGTGAAGCAACACTTTTAGGGACTTAGGAGCCCTCAGTTTATGGACATTTATAATTGGGGTTGAAGTGCCCAAAAATGTCTATAACACTCCTGAATGATCCTAGACCTTCTAACACTCCATTCCACCCATCACACACCTTTCCTAGGCCACCCATCACATCCAACACCTCACATTTATCTCTCAGCTATATCTTGTAGGTTTTCTGTAATTCCTACATGATCATCCTGTAGGTTTTTAGTACATCCTATAGGTTTTCCTTAAACAGCCCGTTTTGAGGCCGAATTGATGGAAAAACTATAGGAATTCACAAAAAACCTCCTAGCGACTGTCCACACCATCCAACCACTTCATAAACCTTCTATCCATCCTCAAACACCCTTAATCCACCTATCACATCCACAAGAACAATTAGTTTTCATAGTTGATTTTGCATAAAAATATAAAAAAAGTGAAAACAAATTTAGTTTAGTTTCTTTACTTGCACATTAGTATTGTTTGATGCTTCTTATTTCTGCAACGTAGATAGTAGCATTTTTTTGTGTTGATTTAGCATTTCTTCTTAGCATAGCTTCTTAAATGGTTAATTAGGGTATGGTGTGGTTTAGCATTAGATGTTGGCCTTCTCCATTACTACAGTAGAGTAACTCTCTTAGAGTAGATTTACCTTTCTTCCATCAAATAATCAAGATTCTTCTGACTCCATAGAAGTCTAGCTTGGAACCCCAGTGGTCTCTCACCAATTGAATAGTGACAACAGGAAGAACCATCACTTTTACTTGTGCATACAACATTGTCACCTCCAAGTGTTAATGAACCTCGGGTTGATAAGTAAAGCTAGTAGCCCAGGAGTTGCAACATCCTTGCTACAATATTGGTGCTCATCACATTGATATGATTATGTTGGCATTAATGTCAACCTATGATCGCAGTGATGTGGTATGATGGCTTGATGGTTAATCTTATGCTTGATATTCATGACCTAGTGCAAGAAATGGAGGTTAAGTAGACATGGTTGTCAGATATGTTATGATAGTTTGTTGATGTTGCTACAAGTGGATGATGCAAATATACATGTGATGGAGATGATGGCTCTTGTGTCATTCACGTTGTTGAGTTCGTACACTAGTTGAGTTGGTAGTTAGGTCTTCATCTGGGCCTTCATTCTTATGCTCATGGAGATGATTTGTTATAGTGATGGTTTGGCCTCATGATGATGATGATGATGGTGTTGAGATGGTACAGTGGTGTACACATGTGTTGCAACTTGTGCATGTGTTTTTGGAGAGTAGAGGACTTGTTCGTAGTCTTCTCAACCATTGTTTGTTGAATTTTAGGTTAACCTGGTAGTATCACTTGAGAGACATGTTTTGTATATTTGTATAGGTGTCAAAGGCTATGACAGAGGTTTGGAGGTGAGTTCAAATGATGGAGAACGTGATCCAATAGGTGGCAGAGGTTCAAAGATGAATAATTTATGTTTTTCATCATGCTTTGCCCCAACCGCACCCGTGAAGTCCTGTGCATGCGGTCAAAAGGCTCCAACAACATGTATACAAGCTTTTGCATGCGATTGCAACCTAGATAAACTAGTTTTGTGCATGTGATTGTTCCTCTAGCTATAATTTCTCCACATTCCTCATGCACATCCAGATTATTTTGACTTGGAAATATTGAGAGGGTTGTAGATTAATTGAAAAAGGTTAGAATTAGTTTGGAAAGTCTTCCAGTGGGTGTGAATGCATTTAGTGCACGAGTAGTGATGGTTGAGGATTGATTTTTTCAAATTTGTGCACTCTTGTCCCAGGCCAAAGGTGAATTTCGCCCATGTTTTATATTCTTCACTTTGGATCCGAGTGATGGTTGATTGAGTGTGTATGTGAGTAAGAGAAATCTACATTGTGTGAGTATGCTTAAGAACTATTTGTGAGAATGATTACTTCAATGTATGAGTTCTAATGGTAGAAAAATGAGCATATCTACTTATTGAAGTAGTGTATTGATTCAAAACTTCAAATTGTAAATTAGAGATGTAGATATTTGTAGCAGTGTGTTGGTAGAGATGGAGAGATTGGTATAGCTCCAAGTTTGTGACTCTCACTTCTTCTCTTTTACAATATTTTTTGGTGTATTTGGCACATAGCCATTATGTTTTACGCTATTGATAGTATTATGCAGAATTCATATTTTGGAGAGAGGGTTTGATGTCTTATTTGAGTATGAGCTATGTTTTAGATTCTTGTGATTATTTTATTTAGAATTAGTGGTTGCATTGCAACTACTATTTTCTTGAGTAGAAAGCATACTTTTTGTGGTGTTTTTTATTTTTTGGTGATGTCTTGTTTCTAGAGATAATTTTGTAGGGTTGAATCGAGTTGAGAAGAAAGTCTTGGAATCCAATGTGAAAATATATGAAAGGTCCGCATAGAGTAGAGGAGTAGTGACTTCATGAGTGTGGAGCGGTGATTTTGAAGATTTGGAAAAAGGAACAATTTCTCCATCCAATCAAAGTTGGATAATCCAATCAAAGTTGGGCAAGGATCATTGATCATGGTGGATTTCCGCAGATGGTAGTCTAAAGATCCATGTGAGAACATAGTCTTCCAAGCCAATTAGTATAATAAAGTCTCCTTTCTAATGGGAGTCACCTGATTATATATGAGGTTAAGTCTCCTAGCTTATGGGAGTTAGAAAATCTGTGTAAAAGACTATTTCTTGACATAATAGAGATTCAAAGTAGCACAACAAAAACAAGGGTGGTTTTTTTCCTGGAGAATGACTTCTCAAAGAGTAGTTGTCCTCACTGTTGCGAATTTGAAGGTATGGAGTATGTGAAGGATGTGGCAAGGATCCAATTACACCTAAATTTTTGTAGCATGATGCTCAAGCTAGATGAATAATCTACAAGAATATTCATGATGATGATTTGAATAAGATAGTAGGTCAAATACACTAAAGAAATGTGGTACAAGAGATTCCATATTTGGAGATGGTACCAGAAATAATGAGTTTAAGAAAAGGATAAATAAGATGAAGAATAATAAGAAGGGCCTTCAAAACAAGAATCTCAACCACAAGAGTCATATCCTACTAGTGCAAATGATTCAGCTAATGATGTGCATAGATCAAAAAATCATGAACCCAAAGGTATAAATATTAATGAATTTATTTTGAGTTACAATTTTGATTATTCAGATTTTGTCACACTGAAGTACCTAGTGAATATGAGAATGATATTAAGCCTCTTAGAGCTAATATTTCTAGGATAATAGGTGCATGCATGGATCAATAGAAGTTATTGTAGATCTGTGATGATAAGTAGGCCAAGCTCAAGGAGGAGATTGTCATCATAAACGTTAAATTGGAAAAATTAGAAAGAGTTGAAGAAGGTATGAGGAAGCAATACAAAGAGAAGGAATATGAGTGTGAACGATTAGAAGTTGAAGTAATGTCTTTGAGACAACAACAAAAGATGGAGAAGAGCACCATGGCTTTGGATATTTTGCTTGAGATGCAAATATAAACATTGGATAAATATGGTATTGGATTTCAAAAAGGTGAACCCAATTTTAATGCAGGTAAAAACACTAAAGTAGAACCAAAATAACTTATAGAAAACAATCAAAATAGAAAGAGAAGCAAAGAAAGAAACAACAACAAATCAACTAGTAGAACCAACAATAGTAGAAAAGAAAACCTCAAGGAGCACCTACAATTAGAATATATTTTACTCCAAGAGAAGATCATGGAATATCTATAATATTTCAAAGGAATCAAATCCTCTTAATTCCTTTGATGAGAAAGTTTGAGTGTTACAATTTCCACATTCTTGGACATGTTTCAACCAACTACAAGAGTAGAATGTATAGATCGAATCAACAAAGACTGCAACAATATCAACAACCTAGGAGGTTGTCCAACAAGTATAATTGTTCTTTTTATGGTTATTTCTTTTCATGTAACCTGTTTGGCCATAAGGCATATGATTGCAGATCTAACCAATGGAGGAGAAGCACATTACATGAAAGGTATAGATTTGGCATGATTAATAGGAGATTTCATCCTCTTACTTCATATCTTGGCCATTTGGAGTGCTACACATGTCACAACTTTGGCTATATGGAAAGAGATTTCTTGCTTCCCCATTATTTAAGGTAAAATCGACAAAAGCAGCCAAAATAAAGAGAACCTACTAGAAAACTAGTAAAGGAAGAAAAGAAGCAACTAAAGACCATGTGGAGAAAGGAGCAACAAATATTCAAGTATTTAAGAGCATCTCCTCATGTAATCCATGATTACTTCCCACATATTTATAAGAGGAATGCATAATTCATGAGAGGTGCATAACCTCAGGGCCGGAGTGTATGGTATCAATATGGAAGATAGATGAGTGCAAGTTATCGCAACAACATATGATGAGCTCATTTTAGCCTCATGCACATTCAGGTCCACATGATCATCTGTCTATTATAGGTATATTGAACTCGAGGGGGGGGGGGGGGCTATTAACGGTATGAGATTTACATGAGTTATTTGACATTTCCCTCATATTTTTTCACTAAGTTATTTGTAGCTACCTTACAGATGTTTTCTAAGTGAAATTAGTACATTTTTCAGCCATATATCTGATTTTGTTTCCACTGATAACATGGTTTAAAGATGGTACATCCATGCATATAAGTAGTTCATTGGCACAAGATGCATAAATATGACATGATACATGGACCAACCATGTATGGTTTATTATATGTAGTTTATTAAAGCCATATTCTTATCATTGATTCATCACTTTATGTTGGTTGAAGAGTTTATTCATTAGTAATTTGAGTCATTTTGATGATAGGCCTATTTTGGAGGAGTATCATGATTTTATTTTGCAGCCACATATATGGGCTAATGATGATGCAACAACCATGATGTGTCATGTTTGTATTCATTGGTCCATAGAAGATGATCATAGCAGTCATGTACTTATTGATATATCCAAGTAACATGCTCATGAATCCATGTAATTTTATTGTATGTATCTTTGGGTCATCTGGTCATGAGTCATGAGGTCATGTTATGGTCACATGAGGTCATGTATGAGGTATTTTGTATCTCTACTACAACCATGTATGTATAATGTAATATGTCATTAGTCATGGTCATGTGGAGTCTTGGTCCACCTTGTGCTTCTTTCCTTTGGAAAGAAAGCATTGTTTGCAGAGGAAGTGGTTCACTACAACCTTGAGATGATGTTAGACATGGCATGTGTTCAAGGGGGGCATTATTTTCTCTTTTTTTCTTTAGTCATACATTGTTGGCATTATGGTTCACTTGGAGGTGTTCATGGTGTGCCTCATGCTATGACTTTTGGGGCTATTGACCTTATGATATGAGCTGAGAGTTTGTGATTGGCTATTGATGATTTCTAATTGGAGATATGCATGTATTTGCTGCTATGGAGTATTGGTTGGTTGTCTAATCTATATGCACATATTATGTTATTGTTTATTGTTGCTTATGATTGTTTGTGCATATTGTTGCAGCTTTTAGAGGTGTTTTATTGGATATGTTTCTTTAAATGTTGGTTGGTGATATGTGTTGCTTAATGCTAGTATGTTACGAAACCAACTCACAAAAAGATAGAAAAGATAGATCAATACCTTAGAAATAAGCCTCTTCGAGGGGGCAACATCCTTTACATTACACAAATGAACAATTCTTAGATGATTCAAATGATGAAACCTCCTTTCTATATATAGGAGTCTACAAGGTCACAATATAACCAAGCTGACCTAACAATAATAATATAAAGGCACAAAAATAACAATAGAGGGATTCTATGGGGCCACAATAATAACAATATGGGGACAATAATATAATAAAGGATACAATGATAATAGTAAGGGGGATCACTAAATATTATAGGGACCTAATATGCCCCTCTCCTTCAAAAAAGTGTTGTCCTCAATGCTTGGAGTAGTTTTGGATGCTTCTGTATAAAATTCTCATCCTCCCATGTGGAATCTTCAACGGGTAAGTTCTTCCACTTGATGAGATACTCTAAAATTGATCTATTTCGTAGCTGTTGAGTTTTTGTTTCTTTGACTGCTTTAGGTTCCAATATGATTTTTCCTTCCTCATCAAGATCTAGCAATATTGTCTGAACTAGAAGCTTGTCACCTATAACCTTCTTTAAGTGTGAAACATGGAAAACTGGGTGCACTCGAGAAGCTACAGGAAGCTCCAATTTATATGCCAAGTACCTATATTTTGCAACACCTTGTACGGACCATAATAATTTCGTGATAAATTTTTATCCTTCTTAGCTTGCTTGAGGTACATTTTTTTATATGGTTTTAGCTATAGGAATATCCAATCACCTACATCAAAACTTCTTTCGCTGTGATGTTGATCTACATGCCGTTTCATTCTATTCTATGCCAAGGTGAGGTTATCCTTTAAGAGTTGGAGAACTTGTTGTTGATGCTCGATGTGATCTTCCACTACTTGAACCTTACAATATTCTCTTAAATATGATTGATGAATGGTGGATGATATCCATAAAGTACCATAAATAGGGTCATTTTTGTTGCAGTATGGAAGGAAGTGTTATACCACCAATCATCTAGAGGCAACCATTTGACCCATTGTGTCTGTTTATTAGATACAAAGCAACAAAGATATCCTTCCAAACATTTCTTTACTATCTCAATTTACCCATCAGATTGAGGATGATAAGATGAGCTATGAGTTAACTGAGTACCAAGACAATAAAACAATTCTGTCCAAAAATTTCCAGTGAAAATAGGATCTCTGTCACTCACAATAATCTTTGGGTTTCTGTGTCGCTTTTGAATTGTTTCCATAAATGCAGTAGAAATTGTACTCACTTTAAATGGATGAGATAATGCACAAAAGTTTGCATACTTGGTAAGTCTGTCCACTACCACCATGATGACACTCTTCCCTTCGGACTTGGGTAAACCTGTGATAAAATCCATTGAAACCTCCTCCCAAAGTTGGCTTAGAATGGATAAAGGTTGTAATAGTCCTAGAGTCTTAATTGTTTCAACTTTATTTTGTTGGCAAACCAAACATTCCGCCACAAACTTTTGAATATCCAATTTACATCCATCCCAAGAAAAAACCTTCTTAACCCTATGATAGGTTTTTATAAATATTGAGTGCCCTCTTAAGGGAGAGGTGTGAAATTCCCTAAGAATCTATTGTTTGAGTTGGGAATTCTTACATAGGTATACCCGATCCTTGTACCATAACGAATCATCTTTCCAGATAAATGTATCAGATGTACTAGGATCTTGTTGTATCTTTTGAATGAGTTCCCACACTTCCTCGTCATTCTTCCATTCATCCCTTGCTTCATTTATCCAATCTGGTTGTAATAGAAATGGTGCAAAGAAATGCTTCCACATCCTCATCCTTTCTTGAGAGTGAATCTACCACAACATTTTGCTTCCCTTTTTTGTAGATGATTTCAGAGTCATAACCCAACATTTTTGTGACCCATTTTTGTTTCTCTTCTAAAGATAATCT